>SAUE01000127.1:20822-52028 GCA_009724625.1 Deladenus siricidicola | reverse complement strand
TTTTTTCATAAATCAATCAATCATTTGTTCACTTCTTCTTCTTCCCTTTTTGATTTGTGGTTTTTCCTCCCAATTTTTTCTCACCAATTTCCCCCTCAACTCATCTTTCCCCTAAATTTGTTCTTTATGTCTCTTGCAGCCTCTTCTACCCCTTTCTCTCTAAAATTATTTGTTGTTCCCGGCCCAAAAAATAGCATAAGAAATTTAGATTTGTGCTCTAAAGAGCAATTGGCCCTGGGCAATTTACTCTTATATTATTATCAAATGTCACGTATATTTTTAGTATAAATATCGAAACTTTTGCAATTATTGTATGTCTGGTAATAGGAATTAATTTTAAATAAATATTATTTTTCTATTGTGAATAAACTCGACCAGCATCAAAACTTCATTCTATATTAAAATTCGAGGCTCAAAAGCCGAGGATTTTACAAATGTACATTTTTAATTGTATTATTTTTACGCCGAATATTGTCATTTAAAGGCGAGAAATTGTATGGCTGAACACATCACATATTATTTTAAATAAAAACCGTTGTTAACAAACCATAACAAATACAAAAATAATAATAAATAATACGGTAGCAGTACTGTATTGGGAGTAAAAGTGACTCTAAAGTCGGAGTTAAGTAGACTGTAACCAGTCGGAGAAAATATTGGTAGAAATACCAATAACTTGGCTTGAGGGCACAGAAAAATTACATAACATTACAACGGCCTGTAAGCCTTTATCAACGGAAGTCAAAAATGCTACATGAGGAAGATCTCGTTAAGACTATGTTGTCTTATGTCAATTTACATTTTCCAGTTGCATACATATGATTTCAAAAAACATACTACTTACTTGTCGGCTATGCCGACTTTATTCAACACATATTTAACCGAAGTTCACTGCACATATTCATTTCAATTATTTAATCCAAAAGAAAGTCAGTATAAAAAAACGGCAAACGAATTTTATCTCTCGAATTTTATTCAGGCGAGATTCAAATCAAGGCAAAAACTTCTCTGCAACAACGAAGAGCAAACGCCGAGCAACTGTCCTCAACTCAACTCGAGCACTCTACTCAAACTACTACTCAAGTGCAGCTCAACTAAAGTGCAGTTCAACTCAAGTACTACTCAACTCAAGTGCCGTTCTACTCAAGTACTACTCAACTCAAGTGCCGTTCTACTCAAGTACTACTCAACTCAACTCAACTCAACTCAACGACAACTCAACTTAACTTCAGCCAACTTGACAGCACTCAACTCCAACCAAGTATAGCCAAGCAACGTCAAACCAAGAACTCAAGTCAAATTCCAACAATCTAAAAAGCGATCTTCACTAATATTTTCACCACTTATATAATATCTAAATTGTCAATAAAAGTTTTGTAACTTCTTTCGAGAACTTTGAATACTTCAAATTCAAAATCTCCTTCTTTCTAATTAAGGAAGCCAAGGAGACAGGCAAACGCCTACTACTTCGTTTAATTAAAATGAATTCAACGCTAAAAAATCTTCGATTGTCTAAGAGGAGTTGCCGGCACCCAACAAAATCAAGAGATTGTTTGTTACGATGGTATGTTTAAAAATTTAGTAAAGGGCCAATATAGGTAATTATGAAGTTTTTTGAAAACTTTTTGCAAATGCAATTTTTTAGTGATTTTTTTTGATGTTTTTATAAATGTATCGTCGTCGATGTTTCTGGTGGATGTTTCTGGCGCCACAAAGGAGTAGGCGGCGTCTTTGTGAACTCCAAAAAACTATCTCGTAGCCAACAATAATGACGACAACTTCACTAGACGACCACAACATGAGCACTTTTTCAACATATATAATATCTCGTCACTAGTCTCAAATGTTTTGAAAGAATATGGAATAGCAATATCGATCCGCAAACTTTCATCCAATTCGCCACAAATCTCAATTTTTTAACGAATAAAATCCAAAAACCATAAAAAGCCATAAATACATACATAAAATTTTATATGCTTTATAAAATGAAGTTCGACAAGTTCTTCGCTCAATTGTGAATTGTGAATTTAAGCAATTTTTCCACTTACGATAGTGAGTTATCCTTCTTTGATGTCTGGAATTTTTTACATATTAAAATTGATTTTTAATTGATTTTTGGTTGCTCCATTAATCCAAAAAACTGAGTTTTGTTTTTTTGAGACCATTAATTTTGAGTTATATTACGTTTGATTTGTTATATATGCATGTTTATGATATACACACTATGTTTATACCTAAACTATTTATTTATATGGATTACTTGTATATAATATGTATATATTAATTACAATAAAATTTTAATATGTTATTCTGACATTTCTGTGTTCATTGCTTTATTTGGCGTAATCATGAACTGCAGTGACATGATAAGTTTTGACAAGTCCATATTGTTTTTTTTTGCTTTTTTTCGTTTGAATTTTCCAATGTTCGACCTCGCAATAAACAGGACATGTTATTAATTTAGATTTTATGACGATTTGTAGCACATTTTTCATATATTTTGTTGTTAAAAATTGTTAAAAAATTATATTTTAATTTAATTAATTTCTTTTTGATTTACATATTGCCATGTTTCATACAATATTTTAAGCGTTGTTGTGGGATAATCACTTTTTTATGTTTCATATTTTTCATGTATTTATGGATTTTATAATTTATAAATATTTTTTTTAAATTCTATGTTTAAATTCTATATCAATAATGTAAATTGTATTTACAAAGTTTTGAAATTTAAATATTCCTAAATGTATCGATTAGACAACAATCACTTTATGTTGGCTATCTACATGACAAAGTTGTTGTATAATTTTTTTTATAAGAGGCCTTGTTTATTTTTGTTGTTATTTTTGTTTATTTTTGTTGTTATTTTTGTTTATTTATAAGCCTTTTTTATGCAAAGCATTTTTGAATTTAATCTTTGGCGCCAAATCTCTTGCCTTTCTTGTATAATTTAGCCGCGCCTTTTCTTATTTTTGTTGAATCAATTTTTGTTTCTTTCTCTAAAAATTGCCATGCTATTTTTGTTGCTGAATTACTCTTGTTGCGGCCGTGCTTTTTGTCTACTAATTTTTCTCCAAAAAAGCAATGTTTTTGAATTGAAGGAAAAGTTTGATTTTAATTGTGTTAAAAACAGTATTTTGGTCCTTCGGTTTTGCAATAAAATGTTAAGTTATTAATATTCAGCGAAGTTACATTGCCAATATTAAATTCAGTGGTACGCTCAGGGAATATTAACTCCGGTAAACGGTTATTCAGTTATTCAGTTAAAAAGTACAGTAAACCGTAGTCAGAGAATTCATAGTAGTGAATTCAGTTAACAAAATTCAATTTCAGTCGGTAATACAGTATTATATGTGTCAGTAATAATGATTGTTGGATGCTTGGCGCCAATCGAAAGAGAAAATAACTGCGCAAAAAGTTTTATTTTATTTATTTTATTATATTATTTATTATTGATTATTTTACGTTTGCTTCGTCATAATCAACTAATCAGAAATGAATGGGCAGAATGAATTTGTTCTCTTTCTTGACGCATATGTTCTGTATCTTTATAAATGTTCTCCTTTTTTTCAGAAAGTTTGAACAACTTCCATAAAAAATTTAGTTTTCATTATCGTCATAAACGTTATTCTTCTGATTTTTAACAGTGATTTCTGCGTAAACATTGGCTTTAATCTTTGGCGTATACCGTTCGAGATACATGGCAGTAGAAATTCAAAAAGATAATTTTTTTTCACAGTAAATTATTTATCCCACCGTTTGTTTCTACCTTATCAATGGTAATTTGTTATGTGTAAAATTTTTATAGTAATTTTTACTGTAGATCATAAATTCAACTAACATGATCCAAACACAAGTTTACAAGATACACATGTGAATAATCATTTTGTAGACTTTATATTTGACTAAGATTCATTAGTCAAATTACGTTTTATATTTTCAAATTAATCACGTCAGAAAACATATTTTTATGGTTGTTATTTTATTATTTTAATTTCACAAAAATTTTTTATGTGCCTAGCGGTCCACGAATGTGGAATATATGTATGTACATATACAGTAGTTACGTTTAAAAAAAGCGGACACAATGCTGACTGAATGATAAGAAAATTTAATATTATGGCAAAATTATTTTAACCTATTTTGACATATTTTACTTGTATTTATTTTGTGTTTCGTACTATACATATTTACACTTGCTAAAACTGGATTATCACACAACAAAGTTTTCACATGATACATACATATTCGCCGGAAAACGTTCTCATAGGTTTTATATTTGACTTATTTTAATTACATACTTTTTTATTCTCAAGAGCGAATCATGTTGATTTGTTTTTTGTGTGTTATATCAGAAAATTGCAGCTTCACATTTGCGAAAGCTATACAAAGATATAAAAAAATATACCAGGAGCATGTTAAAATGATATGGCTCAAATTTTTAAGATTTACATTTTGCTGTAATTCTATTTGTGAATTCATACATTTTGGATTTTGGTTGCAAAAACTGGAATAACATTACCGGACATGAAAAATGTTTTTATATACATATAGTAAGTTATATACATATATTTATATACATATACATATATGAATAAATATAATAAGCTTTTGATTTATTTTTATACATATACATCTATGTATTAAGATGTAAACATTTTATAGTTGAGTTGATTCCAACATGAGTCTAAACGAGATTATATTTAATAAAATAATTGTATTATTTTAAATCTTTATATGTACGTTTCTTTTTATCATATACAATGGCATTAGTCATTTTCATGGTAGTATAGTATGTATGAAGGGTATTATAAAAAATAGACAGGCCCGCATTACTACCATATTGGTTACATAATTTGTTTTTCAATAATTTTGACAATTGTTTAACAAAGTTTTTTTTTGTATTTTTATTCTCAAACATGCAACTTAACCAACAAATGTCATACATACATATCTATGTATTACCGACGTTATACAAAGACGACTTTCTTGTTGGGTTCATGATTATTTAAATAAATGTATACATACATATATTAATACTGATTACGTATAAATGAAAATAGCATTGAGTATTTTTTATAATGTTAAACGTATATATATTACTATTTGCATATTACATATATTTACATAATTTCATATAGTTACACATTGTTTAAAATACGCATTTACTATCCTAGCGGTACAGGAATGTGGAATATGTAATATGTATAGTTATATGTATAATATTGAGAGAGCCGTCATGGTGTGAATAAAGTATAAAAGTTATACATCAATACATACATTATTTACTTTGAATTTACATATTATATTTTGGAAAAATTTGCTTTTATTTTTATATATTTTATTTCATTTTCTTGATTTGTTATCAAATATGATCACATTTACACATTTTTTTACACATAATTACACAAATTGTGTGAATATCTATTTTCTCTTCGATGCGCCAAAATAAGACAGCCTCACCATGATTTTAAAGTACATATTCGAATTTCAAAAGGCGTCCACAATTACTTCTGGGAAATGTACCATGCCCAACGACGCGCATTATTGCACTTCGGCGAACAAATTCAGCTTCCACCTCCAGCATGGTAGGAGAGGATGGTACATACGCAAAGTAGATGAGTGAGAGAGGCAGGATGGAAAGTGAAATTAGAGAAAAACAAAACGAGGTAAAAACTTGTGAAATTTTGATTATCTGTGGCGTTTCATCCACGCCAACAAAAAGATAAATCAAAACTATAAACCAACGAACAACTAACTGAACAACAAAATATCATCATACACCAAAAGTGCATATTTTCAAATTGCGCACTAACAAAAAATTTATCAATCAATCATAAACTAATATTTCGCTTCCAAACGTAGATATAAATCTTTCGTTTTTATGTTAAACTTTAGATTCAATCACAATTGTTGATTAGATTCTCATTTCAATTTTAAAACGTATTTAAAATTTTTTCTTTAGTATTAATCAAATGTATTTTCTCTATAATTAATTTAGGACAATTATTTAAGAAGTCTTTTATAAGAAATTGTTAGAATGTAGTAAAATTTTAAATTTTAAATTTATAATGTAGTAATCTAGCCTAAGTTCAATAATATATATGTATGTTGATGTTTAATTACCCAAGTTTAAGGCAAACGATAACTTGTGGGACATATTTCGACAATAAATTAAAATTTTAATATCGACTTGATTATAATTAAATCTGAACTTAAACAAACCTAATATTCCGAATTGGAATATCAAATTTATTAATTCGCGAGACTAAATTATTCTCTTAATTAAGAAAGGCGAACCTCGCCAAAATAAGGTTGAAGAATTCAACCCAATAGTTTTTCGTCTTTACTACCGTGGAGACGCTACAGTCCCGACGGGATAGACGCAGCCAGCCCGCGTGTTCAATTCAAACTTCATCCTACGAGCCTTCCGACGCTCCCTGCCAACTGGGAGGACTAGACCGACGAACGGACGGACGAGCGCTACAGTAATTGGCGCCGTCCGCATACGGTATAGAGAATCGAAACGAATCGTCATAGAATTATTACTCAATTTCGCAAAGTATTCTAATACACCACTACACACAATACGACGACTTCGAGCGGCCACCGTCAGCGCCGCCGATGCCGCCGCCGACGTTGGTGGCCGTGCCGGCGAGCGTACTGTCGTCCCACTCCAAGCGCTGCTTGCTGTTCTCGGCGTGCGGCAAGAGCGTCGGTCCGCCGCCGTCGCCGGCGTTGTGCTCCTCGTCCTCGTCGTCGTCCGTGAGTTCGTCCTCCTCGCGATAGCTGAAACGCAGAGACATTGGTCTGGGAAGATCTCAATTTTCCCACAAATAGTCCGTTCGGACAATCTCTCTAGTATCGATCATCCCCGCGCTTTGCAAATTCTCCGCACAAGATTTAGGCAAGGCGAAGTGGATTTTTACCTCTGCGGAAAATCTCGTACAGATTTTGCGGAGAATTCCCGAAGCACGCAGATCTACCAGAGATTGTGGGAATTTTTTTTTGTGCGGGTTACAGTAGGCCCCGCTGCACATTCCGCAGAGTAAGCGCCGCGCCAAAGTCCATAGGCGCCGCGCCAAAAAATATGTATAAATGGTAAAAATTTGCGATTTTGCGGCTTTTTTGAGCAAAAATTTGCGATTTGCAAAAAATCGACCCGAAATCTTGATCAACAAAAAAGCTCTTGTTTTAAACTGAATCGCTTTAGAAAGCTTCAGTAAAAATATTAAAAAATTATATTTCAAATTTTATTCTCCTCTGCAAAATTTATTCCGCGTGTTATAGCTCAAAATCGTTCTGACAATTTTATGTTCAATAGATTTGCAATTTGTTACTAAATTAATCATATACTCAATAATCAAATCATTTCTAACAAACAAATCAGAATTTAAATATTCTAATTCAATCAAAATTTACATTAAACTCTAAAAAATAAAATCAATTCAACATGTTGAATTTAACTCCTAAATTTATGTAAAGAAATAGTTTTGTATGTGTTTTAGTTTGAAATATAGTTTGTAGTCGCCGAATGACTATTGATTTATTCGAATTATTATGTGAAAGATTTATCTTATATAATTTGCTATCCAATAGCTTATATCTTTTAGAATTGGTTTTATTGATTTATATTTATGTACTATTGTTACATTTTTGTTAATTAAACTTTGGTCTTGCAAATTAGATAACATTTAAATAATTATCTAATTTGCAAGACGAAGGTTTAATTACCCAAGTTTAAGACATAATAAAACGAAGCATTACTGGCGAAGAATTACGGTATCTCAAAACGGCTATTCCCGTATTCAATATATTTAAATTATAATTCACAACGTAATTTATACAACAATCAAATTATGCCTCATCACAAAGCCAACCACCAGCAGCTACATCAATTAGGTCTCAATCAGGAACTTGGCGACGTTTACTAGCACCAGCATTAAACACACGGATATCACAAAGTGACAGATGCAGAAATACATCGACATTCGTAGTCGATCAAAGAGACTTACCAGACGAGGTTTTACTGAACGCACGACAATATCTACTGAAAATTGACAACAACATGCAAGCACTTGAGAAAACGGTTGCGCGCCTTCAAAAGGCATTATCGGAATGGAACAGTTACAACCACGTTCGTCAAGGTTGATTTGTTTATTTCGTTTAAATTTATATGTTTATTTGAATTATTTTTTTCGCGTTGAAATACATTCTTACTGCTTATGCTTTTTCTTCGAATATTATCAGCCCTACCTATCAAATCTTTTTATTGTGCGATAATACTGCAATTTTTGGTTTGGTATATATTATGCGTACATATGTATCAAAAATGGTATATCAAATTAAATATTTGATGTAAATATTCTTTTTTAGTATATAATCGCCTTTTTTTATACTTTTTTATATTTAATATTTTATATATATACATACATATTACTTTTATCTTTATCTATTTTTATCTATACATACATATACATTTATTACCTTTATCTTACATATTATCGTTATCTAAATATTTTATAATTAGTGTACGTAATTAATAAATATGCATAGAGTAGTGCGCTAGTGCCTACGGGCAAAATTTAAACAAAATAATGAAGTCCATGATATGGGAAAGCCCGTATGCATAGCCCCTTTTAATTCTTATTTTTGCCAATTTACATGTATTGTATTAACGATTACAACATTGACGCTAATATTGTCGCAGATCACAACCGCACATCTTTTACAAACAAAAACAAACAAAAACAATATTTCAACGGACGAACGGTAAAACATGATTGTAAAAAGTCAAAAGTCAAAACATCAACAAAACAAATCAATTTTAAGCGAAGAAATAAATACGAATTGAATGCAAATAAAAGTTTTATTTTTTACTACAGTATCTTTATTTTCATTCATATTAATTTTATTTTAGTTATTAAATTTATTTTATTTATGTTTTATTTTCTTTTTTGTTTTTCCACTAAAATACTTTACAATACATATATTTTTTTAATATTATAAAATGTGCACATATGTATATGTATGTATTTGATCACATACAATTTTTGATTTTTTTTTTACATAACAGCACACCGTGTGAAACGTGTGCAGCAGTTGCCGGCATAAATATATTTCATATTATAACAGAAATCCATATTTTGAAATGTGGAATTTAACGATTGGGAGCTTATTATGAAAGCTCTATTGCGTTCACGGGTTCTCTTCTCACTATAACGCAATTACTGTATCTATATGTATGTATTATAATAATTTTCACTTTTTTTATTATTGTTATTTATACATAATTATTTTCATTTGAGTTTCACTACGATGTCTATTCAACTGTTTCTATAGTATATACATAATTGTTTTTTGCAACGATGAACTACACGAACATGTATTTTATTATCGATCTTACTAAAACTTTTTACCGCATTATGTAGATATATATGAACGTTTGTCATCTACCCGAAGAGATTGTCTTATATATTAAACGTATATGTATGCATATATCGTAATATTTTAGGAGTTTTTTTGTACATATATATATTTGAATTTTTGTGTGATATATTATTATTTATTCACATTTATTTACTCTCATTTTATTCTTTGACGATTATTTATTATAATTTTTGAACTTTTTGCCGTATTTGTACATAATAATAATTTGTAAATTTTGCATACTTTATTATTATTATTATTATTATTAATAACTACTATATTAATTTTTGTTTACCTCATCACTTTAACCATTGTTGAATATTCTTCTGTCCGTGATATTACTATAATGGCAGCGTCAAACAACATGATAGCCCAACTCCGAAGACCGAAGAAGAAGAAGAAGAAGAAGAAGAAGAAGAAGAAGAAGAAGAAGAAGAAGAAGAAGAAGAAGAAGAAGAAGAAGAAGCCCCCTCACTGACGATTTATCGCTAATTTTACATATTTTCTATTATTATTGGTAACTTTATTATCGTTATTTTTTTCCTACCTGATCACTCTAACCGTTCTATCTGATTATCGTTTTGTCCGTGCTATTATTATAACGACAGCGTTTAGCAGCTGAAAGCACAGATAGACGGCATACATACCAAAAAAGCTGGTAGAGCAGATCATGATGATCGCTAATAGCCAAACTTCGAAGACCGAGGGAGAGTGAGAGAACCGCAACGGCCTTCACTCGCGCCGAGCACGCGGTAATCCTCATCGCTAATTTTACATAATTTTTCTATTAATATTATTAACCATTATTATTTATTTATTTATTTATTTATTGTTATTGTTAATGAATTTAAGATATTAATTTTTATTAATTAATATATCTTATTTTTTGTTTTTACTGCATTTTTAATTTAAAAGAAAGTTTGTATGTTGTTTAAATACATGATAATCGTTTTATTATGAAAATTTTTTAATTTTTTAGAAACATCATCGTGTTTTCTTGATGAAAGTCATGTCCACCATTTGTATATTTTTATTTTGTTTTTTAACAATTTTTGAAATTTTTTATATTGATTCGACTAAAATTTTTATTTTTATACCACATACGATAAAAACATATAGCAAGGCATACCGTAATATTTCAAGAGTTTTTTTATACATACATGTACATATTTGAATGTGTGTGTTATATTATATATGTATGCTTGTTCAATCATTCACCTCATTATCATATTTTTTGACGAGTATTTAATTATTGAAATTTTTGAACTTACGACTGTCAATGAAAATTTTAAATTGAACAAAAATTTAGCAACCGTTGGAAAGGAGGTTTTTACGAGCGCATGATTATGAACATGTATTATGGAAAAACGGACAAAATTTACTTATTGCTCATATTTTGTTTCCAATTTATTGCATTATATACATATATGCTTTTGGTGATTGCTTTCTTCAATTAAAAATTTGTACATAGCGATTGATCAAGTAATAAAATTGAAGACATCTTAATAAAAATAATAAATAAAATAATAAAACTGAAGACATCTTATTTTGTGATTATTTATACATATATGTATGTAGTAAATATTGTAAAAAAAGTATTACATTTTTTACATTTTTTGTTAGTGTTTTAAGTGTATTTTTCAAAATCTATGTTTTCTGCCTGAAAACAATTCCATTTTGTTTGATCGTTGTTTTATTTTTGTACTTCAAGAGCGATGCAACACCGGTCCAGGTACATTCGAATAATCATGATAACAAAAAACCGCTATATTTTTTAAATCTTGTGTAAAAGCTATTGTAGTGTATGCGCCAATGGCCAGGCGCGGGCGAGAGAAAAGAGAGCAACTATCTCTTCACCGCCCGGCTGACAGAAGGGGAAAAGCCGGCTGGCTGGAAAAGCCAGTCATGGCCGCTGCCTTTCTGCCAGCTGGTGGGAAGTAAGGGAATTGCCCCGTTCTACCGCTTAAGGCAAATGCGTATTAGTTATTAGTTAATAAATAATGTGGAACATATGTATTAGTGTCACTACACTCAATCATTAAATTATAAAAGAAATTTGGTGGCCGTTGTGATGGAGTCAGAAAGGCCGAAGTTGCATGTTGTATTGGTAAACGCATGTGAATAACATTCTGTTTGTAATTTTACATACTATTTTACATATTATGTTTGTAATTTTACATACTATTTTACATATTATGTTTGTAATTTTACAGGTTAAAAGGAATCAGCTAAAAAGCTAAAAAATGGAAGCATGAGAAATTAAAAAAAGGCAATATGGTCTAATAAATTATTTTTTTGGTCTGGTATCTTACAGAATCAGATTTTTCGTCACAAAACAGAGAGCTAATCAACTTATGATAATATTTTATACACATATACATATATACATTAACGCAAACTTTTGACTCAACAAAAAGAATATAATATTTTATTTCATCAAATTTACTTTTTTGTATGTTATTGTTATAATAATTTTAATTGATGCTTATACTATTTATTTATTAACATTATTTATTAACATTATTGCTTATTTATTTATTAAAATTATTTATTAACATTATATTTATTTATCAACATTATTGCTTATTTATTTATTAACATTATTGCTGAGAAGCAGCATAAATCAGAATTAAATATATAATGTAATGCATTCAGTATGATATGGAAAAATACGGACAAAATACGAATTTAAATGAATATTTTCCAAAAGGCAATTTAGCTGAAGCTAATCCAAGTGATTCATTCTGGTCATGTGAATTGGATTAGAGTATAAGGACTAGTTCGGTGAAACGGAACATAGTGGGTAAAGTATTGGAGACATTAGCGAATAAGAACTTTTTTAGATGCTCAACTTTACACCGCACCATAGAAACGATATGTGGCAATTTGCGCAGCAGCGGCAGCGACGCAGGGACTACGCAGATTACACCTAAAACGGGATTATACGTAAAAAAGATTAAAAAACATAGTAAATTGGTATTATAGTAAATTGGTAAAAAAACATAGTAACTTTTTCAGGACATATTCTGTCTGTATTGGTACCGGATGAGCTTACAGAAAGCATCGAACAGCCTCCAAAGGTCGCGTATACATACTTTATTTTTCCACATATGTAGACTTTTTTGGTGTCGTAATTTACCGGATAAGTTTTATTGTCACCGGACAAGGAGACAATCAATTAATTCATGATGATATTTTATACTCATATACATATATTAACGCAAACTTTTGACGCAACAAAAAGAGTATAATATTTTATTTCATCAAATTTATTTTTTTGTTTATCTATTATTGATATTTTTATTTGATGCTATGGAAAGTATATTATTTGTTTAATAACATCACCGTTGAGAGCTTCGTCGGCATAGCCATCGTTGTCAATAAACAATTATTTATATCATGTATTAGTGTTATATCGGAGAATACGCACAAAATACGAAATTAAACGAATATTTGGCAAAAAGATAGCAATGCTAATTATCTGACGCTAGTCCATATGACTATTTCTGGACAAACACACGGCTCTTTATGTAGATGCAAAAATTCGTAGCGGATCATCGAAGGTATACATGAATTCGACATATGGCGATTTGCGCAGCACCAGCAACACATTATGCCTAAAACGGGATGTGACATAAGTTTTAAAAAAGTAGTAAATTGGTGTTGTACTTTTTCAGGTCATATTTCTGCATTGGTACCGGATGAGATCGCAGGAAGTACAGTTATTAAGCAGCCTCCAAAAGTCGCGAAGATTTCATTTTTTCACATATTTAAACTTTCTTTTATTTCAAACTTTGGGCCTAGCATTACAACAAGTCGCAAATTTTATACATATGCATTTTTATTGCATTTTTTATACATATAAACATTACATTTTTCATGCATACAAACAGACGACGTCTTGATAGCGAACATGCACAAAAACCAAACATTTTAAAACTTTTTTAATTCTTTGTTTATGATATGAAGTTTTATGACGTTCAAGTATTGCTTTACATACTCTACAATGTGTCTTGCTTGAATGTGCAAACAATATTTTTGGTATTTAATTTTATGTCATTTTCGCCAATAAATTTTTCATCTGTCGTATTTCTGTTTTTGCTTTTTTCAATGTTACAAAAAAATTTGAAATTTATTTCCCACTAATAAAAAGTGAACAAAAAAGTGTTTATTCAAATGGTTATACATAGAAGACAGTAGACCGGTCAGCATGATTAGTTAATTTGCTTAAAAATAAAGGTACTCTATCTATTCATTGTCGAATAATATGAATGTTTCTTGGATTTTCATACATTTGACACGTCTCGACGCCACAAATAATGAATTTTTTTCTTTGACAAATTTCTCTACATTTAACTCGCAATTGTATATCATAATTTTTTCAAATATAAGTGAACATTTGATTTGATGGCATATTTTTAGGCATCGACAAATTGTCTGAGCATTTAACATGTTCGACCGGAGCATTACAATACCGATGTGTTGTTATGTATTATTATTTTTATTGCATAATTTCGTACTTTTCAAACACTTTTACTGATTTTCACACCAGTCGGTCTTTGTGTTCGCTGTTATGACCAAATTATTTGATTTGATTTGTCAATTTTCAATGTAGCACACATTTACGATACATATTACTTATATATAATACATACTGCAACTTACATACATACCGTAACTGGGCGTCTGATGGGACATTCATGTTGTTTTCTTACATAAATTGTTTTCTTTCTCTAAACAATAATTTTTTATTAACATTTTTCAATATTTGACTTTTGAATATCGTATTATATTTTTTCGCCTATTTATTTATTTTCCTAAACATTCTCAGTTTTTTTGAGAAGAAATACATTCAATTTTTTGTGTCACATATAAAATTGACCTTTGCCGAATAACATGATAGCAAACGCATGCCAGAATTCTTAAAATCGGCAAAATTAACACAATTTAATTAATTGATCAACAAAATTTATTTCTTCCACTTTTTGTTTGTATTTTGCTTTTGTCTAAATACGTACGAACTACAATTGCGCTGTCACATGTGCTGTATTTGTTTTCCTTTTGTTATTTGTACTTATGTATGTTATGTATATTGCTATGTTATGTATGCTATGTATATTACTTTTAATAATCTGAAATATGTATTATGTATTTGATAACGATAATATTTCAAAATTTAATGACGGCCATATTTTCATTTATAACACAATTTATTTTTTGTTATTTTTTGAAGATTTTTTGTACATATCTTCTCTGGATACAGTAACTAGTACAGTAACTAACCAATACGTAAAATACCTAGCAAATGTCTCTGAAATCACTCAGCCTAGAGGTGCGATTGGCTTTTATATATCATTTACCTGGACGATATCTCAGATAGTCGCAAACATGGACGAAAACCAAAACTGAATGTATTCAAAGACTCTGCATAACACTCAACACAGAACATGTTTGGACGCATCACATTCAATAACTTATGTTTTCTCATCGGATCAGATCATTTTAAATTATTAATATTACTATTTATATATTTTTTTTATTTGAATTTTAATTTATTTTAAATTATTTTGTTTTTATTTTATATATATTTATATTTCATTTATACATATGTGTGTATCTTTTGATATTTAATTCTTATTTTTTGCTTTTGTATATTTAATTTATTTAATTTTATTGATTTAATAATATTATCACACTCTACACTTTTTGTATTTGTTTGCCAGATCGCATTGAAGAAATGCGTGAGATGCGGACACTTTTTCAGTTAAGTAATCTAGGTTTAATCAGTAAGTTTTTCTTTTAATCTTAACTAAAAAAACTTTTTACTCTTAAGAATTATGCATCTCAATCGGTACAATCCACTAACGGATTGATTTCGTCATATTAATTGCTAATTTGCATTGTCGTAATTTGGGTGGCATGCTATTCAAAAATTTGTATGTGTTTTTTGATGACATTCTACAACTGAGCCTTTTTGAAAATTTTTTTTTTACATTTTAATATTTTTATAGATTTTAAAATTTATCGCTTTGATATTAACGCATCCGAAGTATTGAGCATCATGTGTTTGCCGTAGAGTTTGAATTTGATTATTTTCTAGCACACACCTTATAATTCCCTAATTTTTATTAGTTTTCAGATTAATACGAATAATTTTATGATTGTCTATACATAATGCTATATGTTTGACTTTTGTTTATATGATTATTATATAATTTTTAAATAAAAAATGTTTATGTGATTGTTTTTTAAATGAACAAAAAATTATATTTTGATTATGAGTTTATGACTTGAGGAAAGATTATAATCTTATGTATTGTGTATATCGTCCATGATTATGTCTACTATGGTAACCGAGGCGGTAGAATCATGCTGTAACCCGCATGTTCATTGTCTTGCTGCAGGACATTGTAAAACGGCTGACAGCATGTTTTATGGCGCTCTTTTTTTTAGCAAAACGTTACTATTCTCAATCCACTACATGACGAATTTTTCAATAAGAATGAGCGACGAAAGTTAGCGATGTTCGCAGGAAACATTCTTATTGAAAACACGTAAAATTTCGATATTTTGCTCATGCATGATTGTTTAATTCTTTATTAATCTATATATACATATATACGTATATATTATACATATATCCCAATTCGTGACATCACGACATATGGCACCATGTTATCCACATACGCGGTGCGGCGTGGGTTCGAGCTTCACGTGCCATATCAAACCGAAACGGGCTTTATTAATCTATATATTATTATACATATACCCCAAGTTGTGACCTCGCACGCCCACCGAGCAATTATAACAAATCTTAGCAATTATATAAAATCTTTATTTTGGAATTTTTATTCGTCTTTCTCCAAATCAACCCAGACGGCAATACATGATAGGAATATATTGTAGTTTATGCAATCTCAACTTTGAATTTTTCTACATATCGCCAAAACTGAAAGAAACGGTTTGCGGTGAATCTCTGAAACTACCTAAATGTTTTTGCAATGAATTATTTATTTATTATTTTATGATTAGCATCTTAGCATATTATTTATTCTTTTTTATGAGAAATGTTTTCATGTATCAATTTTAATCGCACTCCCGCCGAGGCATTTCGGTGGTCCTCTGATCTGAAGGATCAGGTTGAGAGGAATCGGTGCTGAATTTGGGGCTAAAACTCCGGGCTTTGTTGCTTTGTTAATTTGCGTCATTACGCCAGGCAGTGTAGTAGCTGACTTTGGTACGGGGGCCTGGATGGCTATAGACTGTCCTAGTTAAAATACCGGTAATCAGGATACTCGCTTGATCGCTCTATAAATGGCATAAACTTTTATGTGTGAATATATGTGTGTAGGTGTGTGTGTTAACGTGTGTTGTTTGTAATATTTTACAATAATTATATTAATGTTATATGTAATAACTTTTTATTATTTTTGGTTTTTTGAATCATTTTGATTTTGACATTTCAAAAATTTTTATGCATTCTTCAATGTATTCAAATCTTTTATTTTTATCAATATGAATTTTATTCCCAATTAATCATAAAAACAACAAAAAAGCAAACAAAAATCTATCAAAAACGGAAATTCGGCGTGTAAACAAAAAATTTAGCGATTTTTCATGATTTTTAGTAGATTTAAATGTGTAATGCATCAAAATATATTTAAATTTTTTTGATTATTATACAATTTTTGAACCTTATCGTAAAAACTCATTGAGCATGCACAAAAAATCGGTAATTTTGTAAATTTATGGATTCCTTTGTGACAGTTTATAGCGGAAATTTAATTATAATTTTTTATTGTTATATATTCTCTGACCTACATAGGACGCGACCGCTCCAAAAAAAATTTTTTTTTTCTTTTTTCAGTAACAACCGACGACCAAGTTAAAGAACAATCAATAAGTTTATATGCCACCTTATTGTGTTTCCGCTTTCTGTAGATCTGCTGCTCTTGCGCCACCGTAGTTTCACGAAGGCAATTTCGGATTTTTTTTTATATTTTTATAAGAGGCGATCGGTGTGGAATCGTTGATTGTCGTTTTCAAATCCTTCGATCAAGCACAAGCATTCACCTATTTTTTGAGCATCTTTCCTGCTGTCCAATTAGGGCCTGATCGGTCATGTTGATTGGAACAGCGGATGGCTAAATTTTCCTTATTCATGTAAAAGATAAGAAATGCTTATGAAATATTGTTGAATTCTTATGTTAGCTATGTATTTTTAATGTTGATCAATTCCTGCAACGCATTTTCGAAAGTTATTCCAAATAAAAGTGAAATTGCAAAAGGTGAAGACCGAAATTACAGTTGATTTTAAATTTTAAATTAAAATTTTTATGTTATCAATGTAATATGATTTATTTTATAGCATGTACATACATTTTCAAGACATTAATTTTTTACACTGTTCTTTTAATCCATTTACATAAATTACGGCGCAATAATTCTTTAACTGTGTAATATTGGATAACGAGTTTATGCCATGTTACAAAACCATGTTGCGATAAAAAAATAAAAAAACATTGTGTGGCATTGCGAGAAATAAGCAGATTCGTCACTGTTGGCACATCCAAGAAACATTGAACATAAAGAAAAAGTCAAACATACAAATGAAAAACCAGAAAAAACATTAACCAATTCATTTTTTTAGATATTCATATTCCATTTATTACGCATTTTTTCTGTGTATTTTCTATTTTATCGCTCATTAATTTTATCGGTGCTCTACCCACGAACTTTTTTTGTAGTATTTTCTCCCAACTGCATTTCTGATGAACCAGTTGAGTCAGCCGTTGTTCAGCATAAAATGTGTTTTGAAGATTGTAAACCGTATATGATCAGTTCAGTTCGTCAATATTGTCATGCTAAAATTCAATTTTAGGTCAAAATAATCCTACATTTTTATCACAAAATTAGCATATTTTAGTTAAAGTTTGCGTAAATATTAAAAGAATGCCGTGACATAACACAACGGCCACAATTTTGTTAAATATTTTTTTCAAATTATAATTTTCTTAATCTTTAAACTTACACTCCCACCACTAAATCATTACAAAAAACAAATTCCTCTCTTAATTACATCTCTTAATCAACCACATCGATCATGAAATGTTTTTGCCGCCATAAAATTGTAGTGAATGAGTATATGTATTGAATATATGTATTGATATCGTTTGTAATGAACTTGGGTAAGATAAGAGACAGCAGTGAAACAAAGATCACAGCTGGCAGCAAAGAAAAAGGAAGGAGATTTCCATCCGGAAATCTCTTCACTTCTTCCTTGATACCAGCTGGGAATCGGTTGCTTCCCCACTGGCTCCTCTCTTCCCCACTATATTATATGTGAATAAAATATGGTGAAGGAATTAGGAGTTGAACTAACGGGAAGTCCCGCTACAAAATGTTCCTTTAACCTCTTTCTTTTCCTCCAACACATAATTCACATTTGTATCTATGTTCATAGCCTAGATCAAGTTCATTTATTCATTATAAATAATTTTTCTGCTCATATACATGTACATTTTTTATGTTCAATGTTTGTTGGATTCACACTAAATGCGCCTTCACACGGCGAATCTTTTAGATATATTTTTGGAATTGAAAAGTTGCACGCGGTTTTGAGCAGTAATTAACGAACCCAAATCTGCTCGACGATTTTTCTGCTCGATTTTTTTATTAATTGCTTTTTTCATCACCTGTCACTTTCCTTGCTTATGAGGTGAAAGCTGTCACTTTTCTTTTTTGCCTATGGGAAAAGCCCTCAAAGCAAAAAAATCTCCTATAGGTATGGAAGCATGTGGAAAGTTTTGATTTTTTAACTTTAAACTTTAGACTTTAAACTTTTTTCTTTTTGGGGTGGGCCAAAAACCCGCCCGTCTGATGGTAGGGCCGAAACGGTGCTCGGGATATCTTCAATTTGGCTCGGTCATCACTGATGAGGTCCGCCGAGCCCCCCGAATTCACATTTTTTTTCTCCTTAAAACATCAATCACATTCTGAAAATAAAGAAAATGAAAAATATGTATAAAGGTAAAATTGGTTGGCTGCAGAGGAGCGTTAAAATATAGGATGAGACGTTAGAGTGATCAGGTCCGTGGACGAATTAAATCTAGCCGAATCTCCAGAAGTGATGGGGTCGTAAAAAATAGGCAAATTCAATGAATTCAATAAATACATGTACGTTCGAATTTTAGTTTGTTGATGAACTCGTCGATTTACTAACTTTATTACGAGTATATATTTTATATAAAATTTCAATTCATTATAACCGGATTATTATCAAGATAATTATCAATGACGTCATTATCTTAAAATGTTCACAATTTAATATAAAGTTACATAAAAAATGTCTGTCTAAGTGACTTATTTTATTTGCTACACTACAAAAGGTGCACTATTAAATTGGTAATGGTCTAATTAAATAAATAAGAAGAGTTTGCAGGAAAATTCTTTGCAGAATTTTTGCAAACGAAATTTTGATTATTTTTTCGCGAACTTTTTTTGCGACAAGTTCAATCAGTTTGTCAAATTGTATAAATTTGTAGCGGCCGAAGAAAAAAGAGAGAGGCGTGAGAGAGAAGTAGGAGAGAGGAGAGGGAAAGGGAAAATTGTTTTAGGAAATTGAATGAATTTCCCGTTATAATGCCCAACCTTTTTCTTGCCGTAATGACTCGTTTCTTACCGTAATGGCTCGAAAATTAACAACCAAGAGATTTCGCTGTGTGGTGTTATATTTTGGTTGTTTTAATACTTACGTTCAACAGCAAATTTATTAACACAAAAATTCAATGAGCAAATGTTCAATAAATTGATAATGCGACAAATTGTAAATAAAATAATTGAAAAACACAAGTGGCTGGAGCTTTCTTGAGCTAAGGCCAATTCTAGTCCGTTCGGGTTGCCGAGTTCGGACAATTTTCTCAAACTAATGAGGCTACAGTCGCCTTCAAATTAAATGGATCGAGCGCGGAGCTAAATTTTCTAAATGAACCGGTTCGAATTTATATGTCGAACGAAAACGGAGGTGATTCGGTTCTCAATGCCGAAATCTGACCTCTAATTTATTTCTTAATGAACGTCTACAGTCGACGTGTGGAGAAGTCGGTTTTGGTTTAGAACTACTACTGTGGGCCGGTGACAGTAAGCCTCACAGGAAGGGTATGATTGGTGAAGNGGGGGGTGGGGGAAAGGCATCACGTTTGAAAGGAGTGATTGGATAGGAGAAAAAGACCGTACAGTTTTCTCAGTCTTTCTCTCGATTTTGCATTAGTTTTTGTGTGCCAATTTTCTTCTTTTGTTTATGTGTAGAAGAGGGAAATAGGCGAGTGGGCAGTTTGCCATTTGCGGCCGAAGATAAATACATATACGCATATGTGTACGCTGGCCACTGACTTGGCGAATACATATGTGTATATTGGCTTTGCTGTGATGAAATTTGCTCTTTTCCGACTCGGAAATTGTAGAGGGAGCAATTTTTTAAATAGAATAAAAACGACTTTTTGTTGTTGATATTGCTTTGAAGAAATCGTTTGACTTTAATGCAATTTTGCTCTGTCCACAATTCCGACTCGGATTGCCAACAGTATCCATACTCGCGAACCGTCTGATCTCGAACCGTTCGCGACAAAATTCATAATTTTATACGCCTGGGGTAACTTTAAACTCTCAAATCCACTGGATTTGATCGTTCTTTTTTTGCGTAATCGCAACACTCCGCGCCCGACGGAGTGTTGCCTCTTCGTCGTCGCTCTCCAACTCCAATTTCACCAGCGGAGAACCGCCGCTCCTTGAATGTTTAATTTGATGACCTCTCGAATCAAGTCGTATATTTCGATGTTCGCCACGTAGATCCTTCTGCGTTCGTCGTTGGTCATGAAGTAGAAATGTTGTCTCAGTAGATGTCGTGGTCGTCTCGGGTCCGCGATCCTGCTCAGTAACAGCTCATAGAGGACGAGGTCGGTGAGAACAACGGCTCGTTCTATTGTTACGTCGTTGTTCAGCCTGTATAGTGTGTCGATCTTCTTCTGGATCATCTCGAGTAATTGCTTGTACAGCTGGTCGTCGACGCTGCTTGAAACGGTGGTGTCGCCGGTGCGGTACATGGTATCAATGTGACGCCACGTTCTGTTGTACCAAATTTAAATAGCAATTGTTGGCCGGTGATCGACGATCTTCTCCCGTTCAGGATGAAACTCATTCATAATTTTTTTTAGTCTTTAAAGGTCGTTCGATGTTGGTCGTTGCGCTTTTGTTGAAGTTTTTGTTACGATGTTGAAGATGAGCGATGTGCTGATTTGTAGTTTCTCGGATCTTCTTCTTGCTGTACCTTTTTTCGGTCGTGTTGATTCGTCATCTTTTTGTTGCAAAGTTGTTGTGGTTTTTGAAGGTCGTCCTGTGGTTTTTGAAGGTCGTTTTGTTCTTCTTTCTTTTCACGTAAAATTTCTCCTTTGTTTTCTTCGTTTACGTTCCAAGTCAGAATATCAATTTTATTTATTATCGATTCTTCAATTTTCGGCTAGTAATATTTGAGCTAAATTTTTGAACTGTCACAAGAATATAGCCAGCGTTTAGAAATTTTATTTACTGTTCCTAATAAAAATGTGACAATTGATCTTTTATACAAATTTTCATTGTTAAACATTATCTCTCCTTCATAGAAGAGAAAGAGAGGAAACATATTGGGACTTAATAAACAACAAATACGTGATTATTTTATTTATTACAAAGGAAGATAAATTGCTGACAAAAATAGGAGGGGGAAAATGAGGAGAAATTATGAAGAATGATAAATTATCAAAAAAATAACAATTTAAGAAGAAAATTCGTTGAAAAAACGGGCGGAAAAGGGAAACGTGATATGCTTCATTTTTTGCGTAATCGCAACACTCCCTACCTCGCCGGCTGTTCTCGCACTTAATCATCGTTATTCTCGCTCGGCCATTGTGTAGTCCTTGTGCAGTTCATGAGAGACCCTATCTAGATACCTGATTTTCTGGTCATCCAAGCCTTTCAGTTTTGCGGGGATGGCGCATCCATGAGTGTTCGGCAGTATTTCGCAATTCGCAGATTTTATCGAATGGCAGAATTCCAGCTCAACTATGCTGTTACTTAAGCTGCGTGCCGTGACGTCATCGCGTCTGAGGACCTTCCTCGTGTAAGGAGTAGTGTCTGAATCGATCCAGCGTTCCATGATCAACGCATGATCATTGATGATCACACAGATCATTTTCAAAAGCAGTTTTTCAGCTTTTTCCCTCTCCTTTTCCTCTCTCTTCTTTTCCTTCTTTCACTTTTCTTTCCTACTCTTCTCTCTCCCTTTTCTATTCTATTTTCCATTTCGCCAATCTCTCGCTAATTTGAATTTAATAAATTCAAATTACTTTTTTTTCTCATCTCCTTTATAATACGAATACGAGTTCGTCGCCGTAAGTCATTAAGACATATTATCCGAAATAGCGAACAACAATAAATAGCTCCTACAACATCCAACATGGCGTTCACCACCAGCGAGATGAGGATTACCGCATCCGAGACGAGAGGCGGAGCCGTCGCCACACGCGCCGCAAAGGGGCCACACGCGCCGCATTCCGGGTGAACACATGCGGTCGGTTCATCAAAACTAAAATTTAGGTGTAGAATCCTTCTTCTTTTAGTTTTTATTCTTGAAAACGAACAAGAGTAAATAGTTAGGGCTTGTGCGATTTTGTTGCTTTTGGTTTTAGTAGTTGAACTTGAGTAGTAGTAGTCGAGTAGAGCTTGAGTAGTACTTCAGTTGACTTGATTGTACTCGAGTTGAGTTGAGGACAGTTATGTCGTTTGCTCTTCGTTGTTCCAAAGAAGTTTTTGCTTTGATTTGAATCTCGCTCGAATAAAATTCGAGAGAGAACGCTCACTCGTTTGCCGTTTATGCTGAACTGACTTTCCTTTTTCGTCTCTTTCAGTTTAAATACGTTTTGAAAAGGGGGCTGAGCGTTGTTTGAATTGAATTGGTCCCGCAGCGATTGAATTGTAGTTTATTTAAAATTGGATTAAATAATTGAAATGAATATATGTAGTGAAAAAAATTGAAATTAAATAATTGAAATGTATATATGTAGAGAACGTTAAATATGTGTTGAAAACGGTCGGCATAGCCGACAGAAATGTCGCGGATGCGACGAGAAAAAAATACTTTTTAAATAAACGCCTAATTCAAACTCCATTCCACTGCTTGGCTAGCAATAAATATAGCAATAAATATATAAAAAAAATTTTTCTTCTCACTGAATTGTTCTTTAATTATTTTGTAGAATAAAGCTTTCTTTTTATTTTACGTCTCGCTTCTCTCAGCAAAATTGACAACAAGTGGTGCACCAACAAGGATTGTAATATATAAATTTATTAGTGCAATTATAATTAGACAACAAAATTTTAATATTTAATCTAACATGATATTTACTCTATTTATTATATATAATTCATTTCTTAATACCCGATCTCCTAAATATAACGTTTTTACTCAGTACATATATAATTCTAAAATTCTACATTACAAAATAATAAACTAAATGAAGGATTGATGAATTTTTGAGAGTTATTTAATTTAATTAATGTGAAAGAATTATAATCAGCTAAACTAGGAGATCGTGAAGTGAGTGGCTTTGGATGGTGTGTATATGTATGTATGTGTGCTTGCACACGTAAGCGGCAAACACGTTGCTGTATATATGGGCGTTTCTCTTGGGAAAAGCCACGTCAGCTGACCTGGTTTGATCAGTCAGTCGGGATAAGAGCAAAGCAGCCGGCAAGCAGAGCTTGATTTTTGTTGGTTTTAATTGTGTTTTGTGTGTGCGTTTTTTACATGTATGTGTATTTATTTGAATGCAGGCTTTTTTATGACCTGATTTTTTTATTCGTGGCCAGATCGCCGTTCAGCCGTTCAGTGAAGAGAGAAAGAAAAAGTGCATTTGTGAAGGATAAAATTTAGAATTCCGACTTTTCATGAGAAAAGGGGTTTGATTATTTTGTTATTTTTATATTAAATTATAAATGTAAATATTTTGGAGATTTTTCTCGAAAACGCTTTAAAAAAAATTTACTCGACTTTTATTTTGTACTCAATCCCAACGAGGGACCAACTCTTACACTAGGACGTGGAGAGAATACTGTATACCATGTTGGATAAAGACTTCAGCGGGCGGTTATATACCATATGTGGCAAAGTCGTTAGCCAACTCAGTGCGTGGTAAACATGTGTCGTTCATTTCCATTGCGCATAAATGTCAACTTATTATATAAATATTTTAGAATTTTGTAGTCGCTGACGTCTGTACATATGTGGTCTCATTTTGCTCTATATCATTTTTGGCTTGCGTCAAAGCCTTCGCTGTTATATCCAAAATTTGCAAAATAATTGATGTTTTTATTTTTTATACTTTTTAATTCATCAATAAATGTGCGTGATTCTACAAGCGAATTTGAAGAGTTATACTCTCATGTTGTGGAGTCGGAGTCGTCTGTAATGGAGTCGAACTCTCATGAAGAGAATTTGGTTTACTTACCTTAATACGAAAATATTTTAATAAAACAAAAAAATATTTAATACATATATTTTATTTAAAAAACTTAGCTTCTATCTATATAATTCTTTTAAATATTTTAACCAGTTTACTGTAAAAATCACAAATACATAAACTAAACTGTTAATGCAAATATAATTCGAAAATTCAATTAACGAAATTAATAAAAGTTTTGATTACTCGAACAAATAGCATCAATATACATATAACATTTGTTTTTTGTTATAATTGGTTTGCAAAAATAATTTCTTTATTTGTGGTTGAGTTTTTAGGTAACTTATATTTGTTACTGTACCATGCATATAATATTATAGAGCGTAAATCGGCTTCATTTGAGGCATGTTGCCTTAATGCGTATGTTTTTTTTGGGTATACACAGTGAGTGTACATATAAGTGCTTTGTTTTAGACGATATAAACCATATTACGATATAGACCATGTATAGACCATATTCATCATGTGACCATATTCCCATGTAGCAAATAATCACTAAAGAAAAGAATGACAAAAAAATTAAAATTCAATAATCGTTTTAGCGTTATACAATAATAATAATAAATTTGAAGAAACATACAAACAAAACACAAAATTTTGTTCGCTATTCGATAGAATATATGTGCATATTACACCCGATGTTCACCTTTCAAGTCGATCGGGCGTTATGTATGTTACAGTAAGTATGTGACAAATATTATATATGTATGTTGTATTCGGTGTAGTGTCGTTTAGTAGTATTATAATATCATTTATTATAGTTTAATAATAATACAACACATGATCTGACTATGACCCAGAGTTCCCCCTATGGAGGACCACTCACCTCCCAACCCAGCGCGGGGAAGTCGATCCCGGGCGTCCGTGTCCAGAGCTATTGCTCTGTGCACGACCGCTCGTGGTCGTCTTCTTTTCCACTACTGGTTGGGCGGTGCGTGTTCCCTTTTCTTTTGAGAAAAGGCCGCCCACTTACTACATATACATGGTCGAAAAAATAATCGCTTTCGATATTGTAATTCGTCGATAAAATGTCTAAACACACATAATTGCAAAAAAAAAATTTATTTTTATATGAATTTAAGCGGATATTAAGGTATGTCAAAAAATTTCAAAAAACTATCACTTTCGATATTACAGGTAAAACAGACATCATTTAAAAAATTTTTCAATAATTTTTTTGGATAAAAGCGGATATTATCGGATATCATGTCTTCAAAAATAATTTTGATATTCCAATAAAACCTTTATCGTTAATAATATACGTATACATGCAATTTTTTATTTCACAAATTATACGAAAAATAAAATGAACATTAACAAATAATATGTATTACCAGTATATTCAACAATATATGTATATCTGTGATTAATGTACAAAAAGCATAAATTAAAATTTATTAATATTTTCATGTTTTTTCGTGACATTGTTTTCCACAGCATGTGTACTAAAAGGAATAAATTTATTTTTACCTCATTCATGTTTCTGCCTTCTATAATAGTTCGTCACATTCGCAAATAATAGTTTTCATGCAATACATTAATTCTTTTATATTTTTGTGGCTTGGTTCGTTACCGGAGTTGTAGGCTGACTGTATTGTGGTGTCGTGGGGTAGTATGGTGTTTGAATTTCATCGTTTGAAATCAGCGCTTCGTATTCCCAATCTCCATCCAATATTTTTCTATATGTAGTATTCTCATTTATAATGTCTTGTTCTCTATACATAGTATTCTCATCTGCATAAAAGAATGTCTGCTACTCATCGTAAATAAAGCCTACCACGTCGATTCATTCATTCCTCGTCGCCCAACCGAGCGAGTTCATGATTTCGTAAAAGCATTTTATCGGTTGGGGATAATCTCCCTCTGTTAATAATAAATTTGTTTTTATTATTTTAAAACGTGAACGTCTGTTCGCGATTTTGAATTGAACGGACTATTTGAATTAGAGTTTATTATTTTGTAATAGTCACAATATTAGAGTTTATTATTTTGTAATAGTCACAATAAAGATTATATGAATGACAATCTTTACTATCGCCGAATTTGGCTTAATTACCCTAAATATTTTAATATAATATTAATACAAAATATTTCTACATAATTGAACAATAAAAATCCTAAATTCTTATTATTACATATCTAATCTCATAAATCCTCTTTCTCTTTTCTTCACTCATGCGTTATATAATAATGTCAATACCAATATAAAAATAAAGAAAATTGAATGTGAAGGCGAAGCATANTTGTGTTTTGTAGTTTTGTGTATTTTGAATGTTTGTTATATGTATTATTTTTTATGGCGAGTTTCCACTCGTCACATTACCGCCTCTCCGTTCTGTTCTCAAATGGATGAGCGATCTTGTTATTGAGTTTCTCCTGGTTGATTTTGCTATTTCACTCATTCTTATTCCTTGTTCTGTATTATTCCCTCTTTTCCAAAATCTTCCTCTTGTCTTTGGCATTGATTCTTCTAATGATTCTCTTCTCTCTACTATAGTTGGTGATACATTTACATTCACTTGTCTCTTGGTATTGTCACTTCTTGTTATCCATACGCATAATCTCATTGACCAATACATACTGATTAAAGTTACCCACACCCTCCATATTCGTATGAACCATTGATATGGTATCCAAATTTCTTCTATTTCATCTTGGAGACTATGATGTTCTAATTCTATTCCCCTTGGTATAGCTTCTGTTTTTACCTCAGCGGTTTTTTCTAGTTCCTCTACTACTTCATTCATCGTTGTTTCATGTCCATGTATAAAGACTTTCTTAAAGATTAATTCTCGATTCAGATAATTTAAGTCATCTGATTTGTCTGTTGTTTCTTCTGTTAACGTTCGTGTTGTTTGAATTAATGATCCATTCTGTCGATTGTAGCTGTAGAATTTTCCTTCTAAAACTATTGCTATTTGATCTTTGGAGCATTCTTCCGTTCCGATTGTTGGTTGTGAGTGAAGCTTGTGTGTTATCGGATCGAGATACCAAATAGTCCCGGTGCTGATGATTCGAATCACGATTTCGCATGTCTTGGTATTCGGAAGAGTATCATACTCTGTCACATTGAATTCGTGGCATACCATTATCTCTGCAAGGTTGGTTGATAGTGGTTGCGCAAATACATTTGTCTTCTTCCAATAATATTGTAGTACTGCTGTCGGATTGAATAATGATAATTTGTTCACTATGTTAGATTGTGCATTAATCATTGCGCATAACGATACTGCTAACTTTTTTATCGTTTCGTGAGTTTTGTGACTCAGAAACTGTAGATCTCCATCAACTTCTTCTTCTTCTGTTGACGCGTCTCTTTTTGTTCTTGTTCCTTGACGTGTGTGGTTTAGAAATCGTTCTACTATATGCTTTTCGTAACCCTGTTTTATCATTTGTTCTTTCGTTGCCCCATTTCGATGCAATATTGCGAGTCCAAATTGTTGTGACGAAGGTCTTTTTGTCTGCTGACCGATTGTTATCGGTGGTGTGATATGGATTTGAGTGATCGTTCTAGTCGTCGCTGTTGTTGTGGATGTCGTTATATTTGGTTGAGTTGTCATGTTTCTTCTATCTACTGTGCTATTTGTGTTTGTATCTCGTGTTCTTATTTTAGTCTTTTGAGTCGTGTATTTCCTGAAGGCTTGCCCTTGATGTGACAATGTTAGCCTCTCTCCGCATACGTAGATTTGTTTTTGATAATTTTCATGAGTTATCATAGTATGAAGATTTTCGATTACGATCGCATTGCTGCTTCGTAATTCCCATCCTTCTCCTTCGAAGTATTTTATGTATTGGCAACTTTGTGTTTTGTTCGGGTGCCACATTAGATATTCGTTCTTCGCTGTTCGACATTCTCCTGAGCTGTATTGACATTCGGATAGATCAGTCAATGTTGAGGTGGCCTTGTCGTTTCCGAAATGAGCGTATATTTTCGTTTCGATTAGAAGACAATTTCTTATTACAATATCCTTCGTTCCAAAAAATGATAGGAATCTGTTAGGTGGCTCGATTTTTGCTGTCTTCATAGTTTGGTACGTGTGCTTTGACTTTATCAGTGGTCCTTCTTTACACATCCTTTTTTCGATCATCTTTTGACATTCGAGTTTATCCAAATTTTCAAGGTCATTTTCAATTGTTTTTACGTCGGGGTTTCCGTTGGCTGCTGTTTGTTGTTTTACGGTGACGCTCGTCAATTTACACAAATATCCCGTACTGTGATATTCTATGTGATTACGTTTATATAATGCTATGTTTACCTTTTCCGGTGTTTCTTTGTTGCTGATTCTTTCTGGATGGCATTGTGGTAATTGTGGTATTTTCCATAAAATCTTTTGCTCTGAAGGGTGACATAAAAGTGGTTTTTGCGTGTATCCTTGTTGGATAAAGATTGCTATTATTATAGTGACGAATAATGTAGCGCTGACTATCGAGTTGCTTTGTATTGGTTTGACGTTTTTTGCTTTTCGTCTTGGTGTTATTCTCTTGGGTTGGCTTTCCTTTTCCTTTTCAATCTCGAAGGTGTGAAATTCTGACAGAATGTATGAGGGTGTTCCTCGTCTGGCCATAAATCGTTTAAGTGCGCTCATGACATCTGTTGTTTGTTGGCTGTCCAATTTTTCTAGATGTATTGCTCTTACTTTTAGGCAAGTGATGAGTAGATAATACACTTGTCGTTCGGTTGTGTTTATCGGTCCTGCTATATCGATTCCGATACAATCAAAGGGTGATCCTTGTAACACTCTGGTTGTTGGTAGTGGTGCGAATATCGGCATTCTATATGGTGACGCGTTTTCTAGACGGCATTTTGTGCAATTCTTTATCACTGCTTTCACCGTTCGATACGTTACCCATACTTGCGATCTGATTGCTAATGTAGTATTCATAGCATTTTGGTGATTATCGTTGTGAAATGCTTCTATAATGCGATACATTATTGACGATGAGTTGGACAACCATAAAGGGTTTCTGCTTTCATACGTGTAGTAATGTTCGTTGAGACGAGTACGAACTCTCCAAACTTCTTTTTTGTCGTCCCATATCATATTAAGGTTTCGTACGGTTTCTTCGGATGGTGGAAATTTCTTTTGTTCATTACGGATGATCAGTGGTACTGCATCCCAAGTTGTAGCATTGTATTTTGTTAATTTTTTGTATTTTTGCGCGTATTTAATAATTCTACGAAAGGCACCTAGAAGCGTGGGCCAATTTTTCCTATTAAGTTCTAATGTGTCTTCTGGACTATATTTTGCAATCGTTGTGAGACATTTTGCTTCTTCTTCCTTAACTGTTGGCACAATCAATGTTTTTGGCCATTGTGATCTTCCTTGTGACAAGAATGCTGGTCCATTCCACCACAGGTTGTTTTGAACCAATACGGTAATTGGGGTTCCTCTGCTTCCTATATCCGCTGGATTTTCGCCTGTTGATACGTATCTAAATTCAATCGTGGTGCGCGATTTGTTGATTTCATGTAGTCTGTTTCTGACGAATATCGAATTGTCGTCCGGCTTTTTAATTTGTTGTAGTGCAATTTGGCTGTCGCTAAATACTGTTATGTCGATGATTGTATCTTTTAGTTCGAGTTTGATAAATCGTGCTAGTCTGACTGCTGCTAGTATTGCTATTAATTCCTTTCGAGGTATTGTGAGATTTTTCTCTTTGGTTTTGTCGATAGGGAAAACTCTTGCCTTTCCCATTATTATCATCGGTTGGTTCTTTCGTGGATCCACTAGATATGCGGCTACTCCAAATGCTTTGTCGGAGGCGTCACAATATACTACCAGACTTAATTTTGTTGTAGTATCTGCAATGTATCGTGGGATTGTATGGCTCGTTGTCTCTGTATTCGTTAATTTATTCCACTTGAGTTGCATTTCGTCTGGGAGAACGGTATCCCAATCGTATTTATTGATCCATAGTTCCCTTACGAAAAGTTTCAATGGTAATACGCTAGGCGCATATAATCCTACAGGATCATATATTTTCCCTATATAAGCGATTATTTGCCTTTTTGTTAATCTCTTTGACTCTTTCCATAATGGCCATAATAATTTCATGTTGTCGTCGCTGCAATTCCAGCCGTGTCCTAAGAATTTCGTTACCCGTCCTTGCTCTTCCGCATTGAACTTTTTCATAATTTCCTCGGAATTTGAGTAGTATTCCCTGAGTTCGAATGATCCGTCACTGAACGTGGTTTTTGTTAGTTGGCAGTTTTCGACTAGCTCGT
>SAUE01000127.1:5128-17871 GCA_009724625.1 Deladenus siricidicola | reverse complement strand
ATTATTGTTGCGTTCAATTTGATGACCTTTTCGTTGTCTTCTCTCGTTGTTGATTAGTTGTCGTGAGGATTTTGTTCGTTGTTTGACTTCCTATTATAATTTTGGAGAGTCAATTTCGTTGATTGTATTAAGTCTTTCGTATCAACTGTTTGTCTTCTTATGTGGGCGCGCTCTTGTTGTAGGTGCGCGATAATACTAATGGTCTTGGCCATATAATAATCCTTAGTGGATTTTCTGTCTCTTTTTCCGGAATCCCGTCGGGACTGTTAATAATAAATTTGTTTTTATTATTTTAAAACGTGAACGTCTGTTCGCGATTTTGAATTGAACGGACTATTTGAATTAGAGTTTATTATTTTGTAATAGTCACAATATCTGATTATATGAATGATAATCCGTAATAGTCACAATATCTGATTATATGAATGATAATCCGTAATAGTCACAATATCTGATTATATGAATGACAATCTTTACTATCGCCGAATTTGGCTTAATTACCCTAAATATTTTAATATAATATTAATACAAAATATTTCTACATAATTGAACAATAAAAATCCTAAATTCTTATTATTACATATCTAATCTCATAAATCCTCTTTTACTTTTCTTCACTCATGCGTTATATAATAATGTCAATACCAATATAAAATTAAATAAAATTGAATGTGAAGGCATATGCACCTGAAGCATAATGATTTGAGTTTGGTTGATAATGGTTATCAGCAAATGGTGCCACTGTATTATTTTTGGTTGTGTTTTACTTTGTACTTTGCTTTTATTTGTGTTTTGTAGTTTTGTGTATTTTAAATGTTTGTTATATGTATTAATTTTTATGGCGAGTTTCCACTCGTCACACCAAGGACGAAATAGAAGAATATCAGCAATATTTGGATACCAACAATATTTTCATGTACTAAGATTCCATCTTCAGACAAATCGTGTAGATGCTGATTGATCAGCTCTATTACCAAAACAATTCAGGAATGATCAAAAAAATTGTATATATAAATATGCATACCAACAAGTTTTCGATAGACGACGTGTTATTCATAATAGAAATAATCAAAAATATATGAAACTGCTATTTTGATCGCTATCATTAGGTATTGTGTCGGGATTTTTCGCATTATCTCAATAACGCATACATTTTACGAAATAATATATATACATATGTACACATCATATACATACATACATATTACAATGGCCCAAGCCGAGTTCCCGAAATCTGCTCCTCAATTCCCCAAATTTCAAGTGTGTAAGCAACACAAATTGTATTACCAATTTATTGCCTCCAAATTGTAATGTCATGTATAAAAAAGTAACATGTACTAACTGGCCGATACTGTCGGAGCCGGCAACGCTGACTCCGAATTAGGGGGGGGGCAGGAGAGGGGTACTGTAATTACTCAGCCCAAAGGCTGTCAATAATCGTGTGTGTAGAAATTAGAAGTGAAGTTTTTTATTGAAAAACGGGAAAATGTGTTGTGCAAAAAGACGTGCCCTTTTTGCATAACATTTAGGAGTCGGCCAGCCATATTCATGTTGTTCAGGCAACGGCACGCAATAGGGAAAGAGAGAAAAGAGAACGAGGGGGAGAGACAGCGTGTTTGCCGGCACTATGTGTACAATATCTAGACGTACTAAAGCGATTACAAAAATCGATCCGACCGGAATTGAATTAGAAATTTTTTGAGTATGTTAATTATGTATGCTATTATGTTATGTAAATTATGTAAACTGTATGCTATTATATACACCTTAGCATATTTTTATACGTATTGCGTGTACAATAAAATTTGCCATTAATTTTAATTTTTTTTCCATTAAGTTGTTAAAATTCTTCGTATCGCATGCTGTGCAAATAGAAACAATAAAAGAATTACCATCAACACACCGACTACAGACATAACCCAATGGCATTATACATTGTATATTTGTTTATATTATAAATAATTAGCATTCATGTATAAATCCACGTAATTTTTCTTTAAATTAACAATCATATAATTTGTAAAGTCGGTTAGGTAGATGCACGAGTATATGCATACATATGTATATGTTGTGGCAGATTAGCCAATCGCCTCCGAAGGCGGAGGTGCTCTCCAATATCGAATTCATCATTAAATCATTAAATACCGCGTTGGCGAGGACATTCAAATCTTACCCTTCACTTTCCTATTAAAACTATTTTAGTTTCTGTCCGTTCTCCGTAAACCACCACTGTGGCCACAGAATGAAATCCAACAAAATAATATTTTATTATTATGAAACACAATTTAAAAATAAAAGTTAAATAAAATTGAAATCCAATCCAAATATAATCTGAAATTGTGTTTGCCGGTAAAAAATTTCACTAAAAAGTTGAAGATTGGTTGCAAAATAAAAATTTTTTTGCAAAAATAAAAAATGGGTGACGAGGTTATTCTGACATTAAATTTTTCATGCACAATAAATACTAATAAAAATACTTAAATAACTAACAAATAAACGTCGTTCAATTATTTTCCTTTATTTCTGCCAATCTTTTTATGTATTCCAATAAGTCAAATCGATGCATCACTCATGCCACTTTGTTGCTGTGTTAATTGGAAGTTGCCAGCGAGTATCTTGTATACTCGGCAGTATGTATAGTGCCGCATCGATTTCAACGCTGTGTTTTGCTAATTCTTTTCTGTTCGCTACCGTTTTCACAACCTATTCAGTGCCTATCCAGTCTGTTAAGTGTTCTGCAAAGATATAAAAAAATTTAATTTCGACATGTTTTCTTAATAATTTGAAATCGTCGTTTCATTCTCCATATGGAGAAAAAATGTTTTGCTATAAAGTCAACGTGAAGTATATACATTTATGTATCTATATGTATTAAAAAATGTATCTTGAAAATTAAAATTATATAATGTATAGCTTGAGAATTGGAATAAAAAACAATAAAAGTGAACATATGTAGTTAACAAAATTTAAAAATTCATACTCAAACAATCGTTTCACACATGATTAAGAGAGTAACATGGAGATAAATCCAGTATTGGATATAAAGTTTTTCATGCTTTTGAATTGCTGCTTCGATAGTGGCCAAATGTTGCCACAGCAGATGTTATGATACATCTGTATGTATATGATTGTTTGGTATGATTGGTACGATTAATGACTCAAAAATGTACAATTTTCAGCTATAGTGTTTACAATGTTATATTATTTTTTATTTTTTGGGTAACATTATTTTTTAGTCTTAAACTTTGATATTTTAATGTTGATTAGTATGTTTGTTATGTCTTTATGACGTATTCTAAATAAATAAATAAATAAAATAAATAATAAAAATGTTTTTCAATTTTTTAATTAAAATTATACGTATACATTGTACATATTATACAGACATGAAAAATTTAATTATTAAAACCAAATGAATACGAAACTATAATTAAAAAAAATTCAAAATCGTCTGTTATGACTTTTATTATATTACTACAATATACGGCATGTTCAACATTTTGTTGCATAGTAAATTACGATAATGAAAATATATTTTTAATTCAATTATTGTCCGCGTACATGTCCAGTTTGTGCGAAAAGATATATAAACATGAGTTTTTTTTATGTATTAAGGAATAATTGTTTCGTTCACAGAAAAATACAAAGTCGACGTGAAGTATGTATAATATATGTGTATGTATGCACATATATAATAAAAAAGTGTAGTTTGAAAATTAAAAATCTTGAAACACTAAGAGTGAGTGTTGGATGTATGTATGTATATAATATAATGTTTTAGAATAAAAACGATAAAATCAAACGTAGTTAATAAAGTACAAAAATGAATTCAAACAATTCTTTCACACAAATGTTAGAGAGAAATACATGTTTCCTCTGCTGGTAGATCCAACATTTTAGAAGCAAAAGCAAAAGTTTTGTGTTTTTACGCCGTACAAATTTGCAAAATGACTGTAACATGGATATATTTTTACATTCTTTAAGAATCCCAACTTACAGTTAATGACGACGGTAAACGTTGGCAAAATGTTCTCAAAACAGAATACTTACATACATATGTGTATAAAAATACAAAATACAATATACGTACATATTATATAATAATGTGCTAATGGTATAGTGTAACTGCCAAAAATAAACGAAATTTTCGATTTAATTTGAAAAATTTAAATTGTTTAGAGATTTTGAATGAATATCGGTATAATGCTTATAATAAGGCTATTAGAAGATTAAATTATGTGAACAATAAATATTAAATTATATAAAAGTCTGTGAATTAATTCGTAAAAAATGAATTATTTTTCTGTTTAATTTTTCACAATGTTGTCGCGAAAACTTCTTCTGAGCCACTAATAAGATTACAAACATGGTGTTAGGTTAAGTTATCATACAAGCACTTTACTTTAAAAAAAAAGAAAGAAAATACATAATCCTGAAGAATACTGTAAATACTGTGAAATGTAACATACAATCAACAAAAAAATGAAATTCAAAAAAATAAATAAAATAATTCGATAATGATGATGCTGAGAAGAAAATTCAAAAATAATATAAAAATATTTAAAAAGTTATATTAATAAAATTTATACAAAAAATAATAACATGTCGGCAATTCCTGTAGTAACATATATTATACAATCCTTTCTAACAGCAAAATGTAAGTTTTTTTTATACATACATACATATGTACGTATTGTTTTTTAATACACACATACACACCTACCTACAAATACAGTTGTTTGTTTTTGACCTTAACAAATAAAAACATATTTTCTCTCTCTCTCTTAAAAACCCAAAAATGTTTATAATATAATTAAAATGTAAAATTATTAAATAAGTAAAATAAATAAATTCAATTAAAATTTTTTAATATTGAACTTTTCGTTTCTGTAAATATGTTTTATTCAGAAATACAAACAAATTTAATAAATTGTAAAATATAATTAATTGATTGTAATTTAATTAATTGTGAAAGCAAAATGCAAAATAATCCCCACTCCCCAAAAAAATTCACAACTAACGATGATCGGTTTCTTTTTGATGATGAAACAGAAAATATTTTCAAATTGTCACACAATGCCAAACATTTTTTTCAAAAAATCAATCACTGGAAGATGTTGGTGGAAAATAATTGAAAATTTCCCAAATTTTCCTCAGTTATCTCTTAGCTGATCACGGCCAACTGGAATAAAATAAGTCATTTTTGAAAGCGTCGAAGCACGTGAATAGTGCCATAACTTGTCAAAAATGCGAAATGTATTTTTGCAAAAATGCATGCAAAAATGCCAAGTGGATGCAAAACAAACGCAAAGCGAATTTTTTGTGCATTTTGTATGCAAATGAATCCGTTTCTTTCTCTTTTCTTTTCTGTAAATTGGCGTAATTACGGATTGCAAATTACGAAATTTTTACGAACTATGAAAAAGTGCTCGTAATTACGGTTTTTTGGTTTACGGTAGTTTCGATTTTTCTGAAAAAATTTCGTTGAAAAATCCGATAATTCGACCGATAACTTTATGGTATTCGACCGATAACTTTATGTAATTTTCTGTATGTATTGTTTTGATTTAAAAAACTACAAGACATTATAAAAGCAATCAAAACATGATTTATTTTTAATTATTTTGATTACCTCCAACTCAAGTAGCCGACGCGCTTTCGATGGGTTTCAGTCAAATAAACGATGTTACCACGAGGGAATGAAAAACATCGCCGATAGCTATGCAGGACGTGCGGAACTTAAAGGTAAGAATTTAATTTCATTGTTTAATTTTATCTGAATATTTATCGTATTCGTTCAGTAGTGCGATTTAAAAAAATTATTTTTTATTGTAAAATGTCGCCTTATAAACATGAAATAATATGTATTATGATATATATTATAAATATATAATATATATTATAAATATAAAAATATGACTTTATAAATATGAAAAATTTGTAGGAATCTGTATTAATTTTATAAAATTATTTTTTAAATCTTAAAACATCGTTTAAAAAAAATATAAATTTATGATTTAATATTGCAATTATAACACATTACTTTGTGATGTCAAATTTTTTGATAATTTTAACATTTTATTTGTATTTATTTCTAAATTTTGAATTGGATTATATTTCGTGTCGTTATTTGTTATACCGTACCTCTTTGGAAACTACTTTTGTCAATCAATTTTTTAGCACCGTTATCTATGTATAAATTATATTATGCATTTAGCGATATAATTTATTAACGTGTTATATTTATATACACAATTACATCTATTTTTATTGTTTTTTTACGTCCAAAACTTTATTCGTTATTATATTTTTATTTATTTATTTTTATTTATTTATTTTTATTTTTGTGTTTTCATTTTAAAATGTACGAATTTTATTAATAATTTGCATTTTTTTTGACCATTTTATTCAATTTTATTACTTATCAACTTCAGACTTGACTTTTAACATTTTTTTTTAAAAATATTTATTATTCAAAACCTTCAAACTGTGTTCATTGTGATATATTTATCATAATCAAAAAAACACAGCCCATGACTTGAGAATGATTATATGTATGTAGAAATTTTTTTGACTACGCCTCTGAAGCTCAAGCTCAATTTGCCAGTTTCAATCGTTTTAAAATTTGTTAGCACTGCCCGGAGTGGGGTGTTAGCGAAGCTGCTTTCATCGCGTACGGCATCGCACTCTGCGTCGGAGATGCAGCTACCGTTGTAGCGAACAAAGCCGGATTGGCAGGCGTAAACGTAGGCTATATTTTCATTTTTTAATGAACTTATTTTGTTCATTTTCAACAAAGTTACAGTACTTTGGAATTTACTAAAAATTACTTTCGATTTTCGATTTCGGCATTTTCGGCGAATTTCGAAAATCGAAAGAGATTTTCAAAGTACTGTAACTTTGTTGAAAATGAACAAAATAAGTTCATTAAAAAATGAAAATATAGCCTACGTTAACGCCAAAAAATAATTCAAAGAAAAACTCAAAAAAGTTCATTTTGAAAAAAGTTATGGTACTTTGAAATCTCTTTCGATTTTCGATAAATTCCGAAAATCGAAAATTGTTACACCCCTGGTATGTACAATAATTGTAAATCATGGTGCCTACAATCATCAACGCTCAGGTCCATGAGAATACGGTAAATTTGCGCAAAATAATTTATTTTTGCTTCATAATATATATGAAAATTTATTTTTGCATTTATTTTTTACATGGTTTGGCTTTTGTCGTTAACTTTTTTTTCTATTTTTATATGATAGTTTGTGTACGGTAGTGTTCTAGATGACTTCACGAAATTAATTAATGGCAGCATGGATTTTTGAAAATTTGGAAAAAGAGCGATCTTTAGGACGTTTTTAGGAAACACTGGCATCAATGAAAAGACAATCACTTTGAGTTCTATAATATCTACTGCCAGGCCCGTATCCAGGGGGGGAGGGGACCAGGGGGCCGCCCCCCCCCCCGAAAGCGGAAAACTTGGTGTAAAAATTTTTTTAAAGACAATAATCACTTCTTTTTAGCTATCTACATGAGAAAATTGTTTATAAATTTTTAACAAGTTCTTATTTAATATTATTTTTGATTATTTTAATTTTTTTTGTCAACAATTTATTTTGTTTTTTGATTATTACGATAATTTTAATGGCTGTGAGCAACTAGTAAAGAATTATAAAATTACATGAGAAAATTTATATGCATCTTTGTGTATATGTATGTAATATTATAATAGAATTGAACTTGTGTGAACCGTATTTTTTATTATTTTTCTCAGAAAATTTTCTTATTTTCAGTCTATTCTATATGCGTATGCTGTTAAGGAAGGAACTAGAAGAGAAAAAAGTTGAAAAGAAGCACAAAAAATAATCGATGTAGAAAAAATATTTCAACATTTACAATACATATTTCAGTAGATAAAATACATATATGTATATGTAGATGCATATTTATAGTATTTAGGCTATATTTATAATTTAATAATTAAAACATATATTAATATGTTATATTTTATTTACCTTATAATTATTTTTGTAAAAAATATTTTTATGTTATTTTAGTAATAATAATGTAATTACATAATAATGTAATTTTCATAAATATGTTGCAATTTATTTTAAAAATATTTCACGTTACAAATTATTTATTTATATTAGATGGTTAATATTATATAAATATGTTTAACACGGTTATAATGTTTAAAGATTGATTAATGTGTATATTAAGGTATATGTGCGTGTTAATTTGCATGTTAATGACGATATTTTCGTCGCGGTTCGTCATCATGAGTATAAAAATATTTTTTATAAAATATTATTATTTTATGTTTATTAAATTTTTTTAAATATCTTTGTAAGCGCTGCATATTATTTTTAGCTCGCCTTCCAGATAATCAATAATAATAGATGACGACATCTACATAAAAATAATAATTAGTATAAAAGTAAATTATATGTTCACAAATTTCATAAATTCACAAAAAAAACAGGTTATTCTTGAACTATATTTTCCGAAAACAAAGTTTAAATATAAAAGGTAAGTGTAAGATAAAGAAACAAATCTGTACATACGATAAATACGATGCAAATGCAGTCTCCTCAACTCCAATACAGTATTTATACAGTATTTTATTTTGCAATATTTTTTAGTCTTGTTTTGGTTGTATTTGTTATGTTGTTTTAACAAAGTGTTTATTTGATATGTTATGTTATGTGTACAGTAATACAATTTTTTGCCTTTAAATAGTGACATTCGGCGTAAAAAAATGAGACAAAAAATGTGCATTTTAATTCTCAGGAAATAAGAAAACTATACGTGTGCATAATTAGGAATAATTAAGCATACAAAGATAGCAGCAATGTTATATGTACACTTACATAATAGGCTGCAGAACTCTTTGTACTTTCTCTCTTATTGTTGAAAGTTCAATTTTTGAGTTCAATTTTTGCTAATGAAAAGGACAGGATGCATTCATTCCTGCTTGTCGGTCGCGGTGTGTTATATGGCTAAATATAAGGACAGGGGTGTGTCGAAATTGGATTTGAGATTTAGGAAGGACCTTTCAATTTTTGAGAAACAAAAATCGATAAATTCCTCGTTGTTAGAAAGTTTTCTCAGCCCTGATAGGTACAAAAGAATTATATATGAGATACATAACAGATTATTATATGTGTTGCGGGTATATGATGATGGATAACTGTTTTAAACAAAATTTTTGGACAAAAATTGGAGAAATAAAAGTGCTGAGGAAATGTATATACTCGCCAATGGACATAAATTATAAAATGGTGGTCCGCTTCTTACAATGTTGTTCCCTAACGATTGTTGAAATTTTGTTTTGAGGTTTAGTTGAGTTTGTCCCAAAAAGTGGGAACAACGGTTCATGTTAATAATGAAGCTCGAGTACTTCCAAAGGGAAGTAGTCTTCCTTATCGGTTTTACTATCCGTTTACTACCATGCCACGCGCGGTGGGAAACAATATTTTAATTCCATATTATGCCGTAGTAAGTAGTGGAATTCTACTGAGAAGTTCCCACAACCATGATATGCTAACATCCGGGTGGGGCCATCCCGTGTGAGTCCTGTGGGAATAAGATATGTTTAAAAGAAAGTATAAAATAAAAAAATATTTAAGTGGAATCCGAATAATCTTAACCACTTAATTGAAGTAGCAGATGATGAAAATCGCAAAAATAAATGCAAAAATAAGAGCAAAATTTTAGATTTCCTTTTCGGCTATAAATATAAAAAAACATAAAAATAAATATTTACTACATATTGTATTGCTACATATATTAATAAACATTCAAAAAATAAAAGTAGATAAAATCATCAATCCTGAAGTTCTCGTCAATCTCTAGCCGCTACTGTCAAGCATGTTTTGCTGCTGATAAAATTCCTATATGTATACTTCATCTGTCTTTGAAAAACTAGGCAAATCGTGATTGTCTTGTAGTGTGTGCACTTCCCTTTCACCCAGTTATGTACTGGGTAATAACAACTGGAAAGAATATCATCGAGTTTCAAAGAAATGGCTGCGGGGAAGAGCTGCGACGGGAGACAACCGGCCGGCCGAGATGATGGCAGTCTTCCCTCTTGCACAGCCATATTCACCCACTACAGTCTAAACCCGCACGGCAGCCAATGTGTAGTAGCATTATTAATAAAAAAAATTCATAAGAAATACAAGATATTGATGTATTATAACTTAATGAAATGTATTATATCTTAAATATGTAATTGTGAATCAGGTAATTATATTCTTTTTATTCACCGCAGCATTGTAATTAGCTAAATAATGGTAGAAATATAACATACATTTGTAAACGAGAAGCAGATAATCATATCCTTTTTTTATTACAATAATCGTACTACATTTTTTACCGTTTTTTATTGCCTTATAATTTCAAAGCCAACTATTGTCACGCATGTTTGTCTGCTGATAAAACACCCACATGTTTCATACTTATTTGAGAAGTCCTGCTCTAAATTCACAAGGAAACAAATATACTTTGTAAAATAAATTCTCAAGAAATACGAAGATAAATATTTTGATTCATCATGTGTCATTCTGCAGCTTACACCACTTAAAAAATTCGAAAGTTCTAAAATAATAATGATAAATTTAAAAATAGTTTTGTAAAAAAAAGTATTACCTATTATTTCTTTACTTTTATAAATTTATTCGAATATAAACAGAACAAACAAAAATACGCCAAATTATTGTCTTTATCACAATTATTGTTATTTGGATTTGTGATAAAAGCAAAAATTGGGAGTCTAAACCGCAACCGTAAAAAAATAAATTTTAAAATACATGACTTTAGGCTCACCAACTAAATTTTAAAATAAATAATTGTGGAACAAATATTACACTTAATCCCCATTTATGCAAGAATGACTAAACATTATGAGCAAATATGTATGAATTATTTTTGGAATTGGCACAAAACGCCAAAATTAAATTATAAATTACTTATTTATCAAAAAAGCATGTAACTGAGCTAGATGTGTGGTGTTTGTTAATTACAAGATTTTCGTGGTAGATTCAAAATTTTGCTTGTGAAATACAAAAAACTGTCTCTTCTCGGCAAATAAAACAATATTAATATATGTGTAAAATAGTGGTAAAACATTAATAAATAAAAATTATTACTAATAATAATTAATAAAAATAAATAAAATAAAATGATTAAATAAAAGTGTTTTTACAATTTTCAATAAAAAAGTTTATCAATCGAATCATGAAAAACATTTTTAAAAATTTACACCTATTTTTTTAAAAATTACAAAATAACATTTTTAAGCTTAACTTCTGACTTTGTACATGGAACAATCGACACCATTAGCTCTGATCGATCCTTATAATCACACAGATTTATACTATACAGTGTTGTTACTCTCACATTATTAATTAAAATTCTCTTTCTCAGTGGCTAGCAGGCCATTAAATTTTATAAATTTTTATGATACCTAACAACAACAATTTTATATGTATTATTACAGTGTACAAGTTCATACAAAACGACGCTTTCGCACAGCTGCTTTAATCTATATACATATGATAAATGTATATTTCAAATATGTATGTATAATTAAATAAAAATGGACAGACAATATTTTAGACGATTGATTTTGCTGCGGTTCTGTCAGTTCATTCACCCGTAGCTAATTGTACGTCTAAATTAGCCCAAAATCGTTGTGTCCACTTACCGCATGACGTGTTTGGATTTCCATCGTACGCTGGAAAAGACGATTGTGACGTGCTGAATGGATCGATGACGAGAATTTCGTTGGTTTTGTTTTCTTTTGTTTCACACTAATTAACATCTTCGAGTTGATTCTCGTCTACAGAATTCTCCGATTTTTCTGTGCGTCGACCAAAGAGTGCCAAAATTGTCGTTGTGGTCGTCCTTATCTACGTACAATCTCAACACCGTAAACTTTATGGTAGACATATCGGTTTATTAACGAGATGTATATAGTAAATGTACATTAAAAATATTTTTTACACTCATTACAATAGCGTTTTTCCTTCAAAAACATAACATTCTTTCACAATTCGCTGAAATTAGAATTAGAAAAATATTACATTGTAAAAGATATTAGATTAGAAATACAAATATGTAAAAAAATGTTTGAAGTTCGTTCTGTAATATAACATAAATGATTGAAAAATTTATCAATTATTAAAATAATAATAAAATTTTTGATAACAACAAACAGTAAATAAATATTAATAATAATAATTTCTTCTGATATCCGACAACAATAATGTTATACATTAACTGAAAATCACATCCGCAACTCATCAAAACCATCACATTTTTCTCACGTAATTTCATAATTTTTTTTGCATTTGCTTTTTTTTTTGAAAGTTATCGGAATGCCAAAAGCAAAAATTTTGAAAATTATTTTCAATAAGACGAAAAATTCTGATTTGCATTTTTGGGAACAACTAATTTTTTAATAATTGTTTTAAATTTAGATTATCTTCTTTAAAACTGTCAACTTTCTTTTACTGTACATAATGCAAATTTTTTGCCAAGACTGACGGTGCGCGCTCTCCTCGCCAAGTGTCTGGCGAAAGTTTTCATTTCATTTTTTGTGTTTCTTAAAGATTTTTGAATGAATTTTATTTTCGTTTTTTGTTTTGTTTTGCTGGCGGAAATCGAAAAAGTAAATTCGTTTATTTTTTTATTTTCTCACAGCCTTACAATAAAATCTTACAGTAACATATATAACTAAT
>SAUE01000126.1:182889-197616 GCA_009724625.1 Deladenus siricidicola | reverse complement strand
TTTAAGAGTGAAATGCCTGAGAGTCACCCCATTCGAATTAGGCCGTTAAAGGGACTCGAATATTACGTAATTTTTTCTATAAACTTCGTTAACACAATATGTATATCTCTCTATTGTATTATCTGAATGATTTTGGATGAAGCGTTTTAAAAAATTTCGATTTTTGTTTTACTCGAAATGAAAACGAAAAAAAATGTGGTGGACAAAGAACCAAAGCAACACATTGATATTTTTTGAAGTCTAATTCAATTATTTTTCCTTCACGTATTGTTCTTTTTCTGAATTCTCTGTCGGCCTCTTCCTTCTCGTTTTCGTGCAATTTTTCTGCCTTAAAGACGAATATACCACCGGTGGAGAAGGTCCAGTTAAGAGAGAACCATGAATAAATGCTTAATGAGTTCATTTTTCGGCATGTGAAATATAGGGAAATTTGCTTCTGTCGGTTTTTTTGGGTTTAACATCATCACTTTATTTAACCTTATTTTCAAATATTTTCACTAATTCTTCTCAATTTTCTTCGTTTTTGGAGAACTAAATTACCCTAAGAAGCGCTTCCAAATTTTTGCAATACATTTTGAGGTCGGAATTTTACAATGTTTATTCGTAAAAATGTATTTTTTGGAGAGTTAAGCTTATCGTAGTAGATAAATTTTTTAAATGAAAATTGACTTTCAATTGGGGATTCAACTTTGAGACTGCAGTACCTTTCTTTAAATGTACAATTAATTTTCGGATTTTTTTTTTAAGGCACAAAAATTACGTTATTAATATGTGAAATTATGATAGGTTTATCTATTATTCGTGATTTTCTTTTTTTTTGTAAGCGCTGATAATTGGATTGCTTATAATTAGGAATTTTTAAATATTTTTAAATCATATAGAAATGTTCATTTATATTTTGTTTGAATTTTTAGATAATGGATCATATTACTTTTCTTCTTCTATTCTACTGGTTTTAGACCAGCATGACGGCCAACGACAAAAACAACAACGAAAATAGCGTGAGTGGTGACCAGTCCAGTCACTTCTCGAGTGTTTCCACGACGTCTACGGCTTCGAAATCTTCGGTTTGCGATCACGCCAAGGAGAAGAAGTCGAAATCGGTGGAAGGCTCTCTGTCAAAAGCCTCCACTTTTCATCGCAATATTCCCACATTGCCGTGGCTCGACGTATTGGAAAAGGATTTTGACAAATCTTTTGTCGATTTGGATTTGTTGTTGGGCGATTTTGATTCGGATCAGGCATACTCATTTAACAAAATAAATTAAAAAAACAATTTAAAGAAAATTGTTGAAATTTTTAACAATTAAAAAATTTCCCATATGAGGATCAAAGTTATAAATGAGAATTTAAATGTTGCTTTAGGCTGACGTAACCTTTGAATGCCGTCAGAAGTTGATTGCAATCAGCGGTGTTTTTGCTCAATTCGTTCACAAGACGCAGTCCCTTTTTCATCGAACGTGCAATATTGAAGTTTATTGAATTAATTTTTATGCTTTACCAAATTTTTTTAACCTTAATTGCTTAACTTTAAATTTTAGAGCTGAACAAACTAAGAATTCATTTAAAAAGTAAAACAATTCCAGGATGAACTGAAGGAATACAAGAGGCAATTGAGTTTCGCAATGGCCGAGAAATCCGCAAAGGAGTTGGAGTCGAAAAATCTCATGCTCCAAGTTCACAGCCTTCAATGCCAGCTGCACTCAAAGACGGCGCCACACGAGTCGGACATGATTATGAAAAAGCTGGTATTTTTTTAATGTTTTGGGTGAATTTGTGAGCATGTATTTGATCTCGAAACTTTTTTTGTTTGTCCACAAGCAAAATTATTTAGTCGTTTCAAATAAATTGCACTCTTTTAGGAGCACGAGTTGAGAAATTTTCGCTCCCAATTTCTTCCGCCCGCAAAGCTAGAGGCGCAGGCCGAATTGCTGCAAAAGGAAAACAATCGTTTGCGTCACATCACGGCGGCCATGCAGACTGAAATCTACGGAGCTCGACTCGCCGCCAAATATCTGGACAAGGAATTGGCCGGACGGTCAGTGATAATACTTCCCATAATTTTGCTCTTAAATTTTAAATTGAAGATATTTATTTAGAATCCAACAAATTCAGCTTCTTGGCCGTGATATGAAAGGCGCGGAGCATGATCGTCTTTGGAATCAATTGGAGGCAGAAATTCACTTGCACAGGCACAAAACGGTTATTAAAGCTTGTCGGTAGGATAATTTAAAATAAATAAAATGTTTGGATGAATTTTTTTATTATAAAATAAATTATATTCAGTCTTTCTGTGTTTTTTCTATATAACACGTTGTAAACTTCAGGGGCCGAGAATATCTGAAGGCTCTTCCGTCACCGAACAGCGGTGGATATGGTGATCAAAATAATGCGAAAGTTGCCGTTTTCAATGGTAATAAGCGAAAACCTCTTCCTCCTCCACACCATCACAATTCACAGCCAGCTCGGGAAGAGACTGAGTCCGTGGACGAATCTTCGTTCGCGCATACGCTAAATTCTCAGCATCAGCGTCGCCAGAAGGGCAATGGGGTCGGAAAAGTTCGTCGGGTAAAACTTATCAAGGACCTCAGTGAAGGTTTGGGCATCTCAATTACGGTAAGACCATGATTAATTTTTGTCTTGGTTTGGGGTTGTGTGATTGTAATATCTAATAATTGTGAGAATTTAATACATTTGTAGGGTGGTAAGGAGCATGGCGTTCCGATTCTCATCTCCGAAATTCATCCGAATCAGCCGGCCGATCGTTGTCAAAATCTTTTCATTGGCGATGCGATTTTGACTGTTAACGGATTTGACTTGCGTGCATGTAAACACTCCGAAGCCGTTGAAATTTTGTCGAAAGAGGTGAAAATTACAAATAAATTTATTAAATAAAGTGCATGTTTCTTTAGATGATCGAAAATGAGGAGATTTTGTTCGAAGTTGTTTACGTGAGCCCTGATTTGGATAGTGACGATGAGGAGGCAGTTTTGGCCGAAGCAGAGGATGGATTTATGTAAGTTGAATAATGTGTGTTTAGAATACATTGTGCATAAAAGTAATTTTTTGAAACGATTCATTTCAGTTAAAATTGAATATTTTTTCGCAGAACACGCCAAGTGAAAGTTTATGGAAAGTCTGAATAATCAGAAAATGTGTAGAAACATTGGTTGATTACTGGCCTGAACGGAACAATCAATATTGCTACGTTTATTCTAGCACGCTTTTATTTAGAATTCTTTAAAAAAAATTAGCTTGAGCTGAGACATATCATTTTTCAAAAACTTTTGTACATATACAGACAATAATTTTGAGTCTGGTTTTTGCAGGTTTAATTTGTACGAGCCGGATCTCGCCACCGAGGAGGATACTCTAAGCTCATTGGGCTCTACGGACGACAGTATGCGAACCTCTAATTAAATTTGTATTAAGATTTAAAGTAAATATACATACATATATTATATAAATAAAGTTGTTATAAAAAATAATTTTTGAATTTGTTTAATGTCGGGTTTATTATCGCCTAAAAGTTCCGTTTATATAGTGGTACCTAGTAATATATCATATACCGTATCCGCGATAATATGATCATAAAATAATTTAACTTTCGAAATATACCTACTCTTAAAATGTCGTTCAGAAATTTTTATCAGCATAACTAAATGGTTCCGTACGCTAAGGAATATGTTCAGCTTTTATTGATTAATAACTGATTTATGGCGATTGAAACTGTGGTTTAATGATTCATTTCTCCGTGGCAAAAAATGATTTTATGCTGCTTATTCTTTCATATGAATGGAAATGTATGTGAAGAATTCCTTTAATCATCAGCATGGTAATTGACGACCGTGTTTGAAAGAAATTGGGCCTTCAATTAAATTATCACTGCTTTTCTTAAATGCTAGCATTTATAACGGTCGACGTCGGATGAAAACATGGCATAGAATAAATTTTGGACTTTCCTATTCCTATTTTTGGTTTATGAAATGAAATTTTATTTTTTGGAAAATAAATTTTCGAGCATTTTATGTGTTATAACGTTTGCCGATGTCTTCTCTTTTCACACAAAAGCAATGGCGTGTCTAGGATTTCGGAATGAGGGACATGACTTTTAAAGTTAAAAAGAGAAGTAAATTTTTAACGTTTTTAAAAGAATTACCTCCTCGAAATACGGGGGGGGGTCCCCAAATAAATACGCCACTGTTCAAGAGAAGGATGATGTTTTTGGAAGCTTGTTGTACAACAAAAAGAAATATTGATGGGAGTATGACACATATTTTATTGACTGCTTTTATTTTGCACTTTAAACACCAACGAACCTAATTGGCGTTTTGTGCTCGCCTTTTTCCACAAAACGAAGAATGGACATTATCTTTTACATTATGTGGTCTTCTTAAAGAAAAATAAATTTACATATTACCTGAAAATTTGTATGTTCCTGGAAATTGTATTGTTGTTTGAAAAATCTGGAATTATTTTTGATTCGACGTCTATAATTTTCAGGATAGAAATGGCGTGGCGTTTTACTCCGTCGAAGTACAAAAATACGGTTCCGAAAACGCCGAAAAAAGACGGTACCATCTATGACCTCCCCATCGGTAATCTCTCGTCTACGAACAATGCCATTCACGCGAACACCCAGCTTTTGGCGTTCCTCATTGACGGCGAGGGCGGAAAGATCGGCGTTTTGCCGGTGGGCGCACGCGGTCGGCGGCTACGCGGCGACTTGAGTATTATGTGCGCGCACACCGAGGCGGTAAGCGACTTCTGTTTTTTGCGCTTTGACAATCTATTAGCGACGTGCGCTGGCGGCGGAGAGAAGCTGAAGATTTGGTCGTGCGACGCGCTGGCGAGCGCGGAGAAGGTGGTGGTTACGAGCGACAGTCGGTCGACCATTCAAATTGGCAATGACAATGTACGCACAATTTTGGACTGTTTGGCGCCGCATAAAACGGCGCAAAATTTGTTGGCTGTCGGGTTGGGTACTAGCGCGCCCGTCGTTGTCGATTTGGACATGGAAAAAGTGGCTATTGGTTGGTGTTGTTTAAGCTATTTTTGTGAACTGTTGATATCGAATTGTTTAAAATATGACAAAACCAATTTAGCGTTGGAATCAGACAGCGTTGATCGCTCACTTTCTATGGACTGGTCTGAAGATGGCGCCTTGCTTATTGTATCCACCGATAAGGGAAAAAGTGCTATGATTTTCGATCCGCGTACTTCAAAAGCTCCAATACAGGTAACATATTTTTGGGATTTTTATTCTATTTTTCGAGAATTCTGATAGTAGTTTAGCTTGTAAGACAAGGCTTGAATTTGTTTAAAAGTAAAAAACAACTCCACTGAAAATGCATATAATTAGAAAATAAACTAAAAACACATTCAAAAACGAGATATTTTGTGTTTTTGAGGCTAATTTAAAAACTTTTGATCTTTTTTTATTATGTTTTGTTTTTGGGTGATTTTCAAAATTAAGGGTTTTTTATATTCAGAATTTTTTTTTAACTTTTTAATTTTTATTTTATTACCATGTATGTGTATAAAAATTATTTTATTGTAATTAATTTTTTTATATTGTAATTTTTAAATTTATCTATAGAATTTGACCCTTCATGCGGGCATTGGACGTGAAAATCGTTTACTTTTTGCTGATGGAAATGTGGTCTCCTCCGGATTTACTACTGTAATTTTTTGAAGTATTGTATTTTAGTAGAATTTTTTTCATAAATAAATTTTCATTTCTTAATTTTTAATTGATTTTTTAGAACAGAGCGCAGGATGTTCTCTTGTACGATTCACGTGATTGGTCAAAACCCGTGCAGAATGAGGTGTTTGAGGGCTCTACAGGTCTCTTGTTGCCGCTGTACGACGCCGATTCCAAGCTTTTGTTTTTGGCGGGAAAAGGCGCTTGCAAACTATTTTTAACCGAACTCAAATCATCGACCACGGCCGCAAAACCTTCGTTGAACAGATGTAAGTAATTTTTTAATATTTATCGCAAAATGTATATGCATTCAATCTAAAAAATAATCGTATTCTAATGATTCTTTTTGCCGAGCTAGTTTTCGATTGTTTATCTACAGTATTTTGTTACAGTATGTGAGCACTCGCTCACGGAACAAACGTTAGGCGCGTGCCTTTTGCCGAAAACGGCCTGTGATGTGATGTCTGGCGAGGTGCAACGCATTCACCAGCTCACAAAATCAGCCATCATTCCTATTCCATGTGTGGTGCCGCGAAGGGTATATTTTTTTGAGAAGAAAAATTTAATTTTTTTATATGGCTTTTTATGAATTTAAAAAAGTTTTCATTATTTTATTTAAAAAATGATTTTAGTGTTGTAATTTCAAATATGTTTGTTTTTAGTCTTATCAGCAGTTTCACAGTGATTTATTTCCGGATACAATTGGTCAATCGGCTGGGTGTGTTGCCGAACAATGGATTTCCGGCTCCGCTGAATTGGTTTTTATTTATTATTAATGATATTCTTATAATTGTCTTTTTCAAATTTATTGTTCCTTAATTTTTTTGATGTATCGTTTTCTAGCCGGCTAAAGTCAAATTAGGGCCGACCGGGGACGGTGATAAATCGCTGACGACAATACCTCAGAAGCCGTCCGAAATTGCGTCATTGGAAAATAAGGATACTGCTCGAAAGACTTCCATTCATTACCAGGACGTTTTTGTGCGTAACGAAGAGAACGGTCAAGTTCAGAACAAAGAATCCATTACACCCGTTGAGGATTCTAGCGATGTAAGCCGTATTGCATTTTTATTCGTATTTTAACAATTGGATTTAAGATTTACTGTTTTGCGGGTATTTATTTATGCATGTGTACATTTACGGATTTTTAGAAAGAAAATTCGAAAAAGCAAAAAGTTGACGCAGCTCCTTCCAATATTCAAAAGGCGGACGCGGTCTTACCGCCAGCTACCGTTCGCTTGCGTTCTGCCGCTATCCCTACCGGTATTTATTGTAGTTAAACAAATTATTATGGCATTTATTGTGGATAATCACAATTGGGTTATATTTGGGCCCAGGAATTTTGAATGGTAATTTTGTTGTTTCTGTTGAAGGTGATCTCAGCAGTCGATCGACGGTTATTGGAGGAAATGAACTTCTCGCGGCATCAGGTGGAATTCGCCGAGCTCGTCCAAAGTCTTGCGTTGTTGGCACAATTCAATCTAAATTTAGGCATGTTGAGGTAATACTTTTGAGTATTTAGCGGTAACCGAATTATATGATAAAACCGCACTGGAATAATTTCAAAACTATTTATGTTTAGGTGATTGCCGGTGCAAATAAAAGTGTTTTCACAAATTTACGGAATGTAAATAATCGATTGCCGACTGAATCTGATGGATTTTGCATTTCATTAAAATATGCTGCTTTGCCGCTTTCCGGAACTGCGGGAATTGTCAGCATTTTCGAGGTAAGTGATTCAAGTTTTTAATAAGCTGGAAAATTATTTTACGTAGTTTTATCAATAGCAGAATCGACAATTTTTGAATTTTATGTGGAATTAAAAAATAAAATTTTCGAAAATTTATTAATGAATGCAATTTGTGGTTGTAACGTTTTTTACTTGTATTATGCAAAAATTTGGATTTTAGATGGCGTTGCCCATGAAAGTTCCTGACGGAATTATTGATGGCTTGCAGAACCGTTCTCAGGTAATGGACTTGCAGTGGAACCCATTTCGTGCCGACGAGTTGGCGGTTGCGTTAGATAATGGAACGGTGAATATTTGGCGCGTGGACCCGAAAATTCCATGCATTGGCTCTCATGCGTTCGCCGACATTTTGCAGCGGGAAAAAGACGAGGAAATAGTCATTGAACGACCGAAATTAGCTGATTTGGAACCGTTTCGAACGTTGAGCACAGGTCAACTAGTTCGTACCACTCACGTCAGGTAATAGCGATAAATGGCAAATTTTGATGGATTCTGTTTTTATCGCATTGCTTTTTATTTGTTTTCGATAAACATGAGTCAAATTTATATTTGTAATTTTAATATTTTAGATATCATCCAACCGCTAAAGATTTGTTGGCAGTGGGACTTTTGAATGGCGCCATTCAATTGTGCAACGTCGCTTCTGGCGAATGTCTCCACGAAATTAAATGTCATTCGCAGGGTATTTTGTCTATGGCGTGGAGCGCTGACGGCCAACGTTTGGCTTCCGTGGGCCGTGATTGTTTTCTTAAAGTCTACGAGCCGCTTTTGGGTTCCGATTGTTGTGTTGCTGTATGTTTTTCTTCTTCTTTTAATGTGTTAACGCATATTTGTGATTTAGGAGGCCAAAGTTTTGGATAGCACGCGGGCAGCAAGAGTACTTTTTGTCTGTGAAGACTCGTTGATTCTTCTAGTTGGATTTAGTCGGTAGGATTTTGTTGTTTTATCTTATATATTTTCAATTTTAATTCCAAAACAACTTTTTTTAAGCTATTTTTTAGATCAAAATTTTACATTAAATACATATTTTTTGCACAGGAGTTCCTCCCGTCAGTGCGCATTGTTTCGTGTTGGCGGTGATGGGGTCGGAAATTTGCAAACTTTGCATACCGAAACCATTGATGTCAGCACTCAGCCCCTGGTACCCTATTATGACTATGATACATCGGTAGTATTTCTTACTGGAAAGGGCGATCGCACTATTCAAATGTTCGAGGTTTGCGCTGACGCACCTCACTTTTTGCGCTTATCGCCGACGACATTTCCGGCAGGTCATCAGTCGATGGCTCTCTACCAGAAGAACGCATGTGACGTGCGCGAAGTGGAATTTGCGTGTGGATGGCGACTAACCGAAAAAGTTATTGAAAAGCTATCATTCAAAATACCAAGAGTGAAGGTTAGCAATTTTTTACTTTAAGCATTGCTTATACGAGGAATGATTTTTTAGAAAGAACTTTTTCAACGCGACGTATTTCCGCATGCCTTGGTGAGCTGGGAGCCGACCGGCTCAGTTACCGATTGGCAGGGTGGCGTTCTCAATGGGCCAAAATTCATAGACCTTCGGCCAGAGGGAATGCAAGAAAGTAAGTAGTTATAATGCAAAAGGCGCGCATTGTTTCACTTTTTTAATTTTTAGTTTTATAAAACAGTAAAAAGAGATTAATGATGTTTTTTGTCAAATAAATAAAAATTGGTATGTATACTTTGTTATTTTTAAATGTATGTATTTTGTGTAGTTATCTATTTATTTGGTTTTTTAGACGTTGTCGCTTCGACGCCAACGCCCCCGATGACAGGTGGACGACAATTGTCAACGTCGTCATCCATTGACAAAAGTGAGAACAAAGCTGATGCTAGTAGTAGCGGAAAGACAGTCAATGACAGCGCTTTGCCGGTAATTGGCGAAAAGGAAATTGCTCGGGAGGATAATGCCGAATCTGTCGTAGCGCCCGCCGCCGAGAACTTGCAAAAGCGGACGGAGTTGGGTTGGTCAGCCCAAATTCCTAAATTCGAGGGTCGTCTTGAGCAAGATGAACGCGATGGCGTCGACGAAAGCGAGTGGCAAGAGTCGGCTGCGGTGGAATCCAAGAAGGTCGACGAGTCATCCGCAAAATGATAACCCGATGAAAAAGGACGGAGTGATAAGTTCTCCTTTATGTTTATTTTCGTTGTCATTTTTACAACATTTTTTAAAGCATATATTTCTTTGCTTTTTCAGCTCTGAATAGACTAGTGAGGCAGAATATTATACTAGTACACTGTAAATTATGGTGCTTAGTGATGAGATTCTGGTTATTTTTTAATTGTTGTGCCTTGATGAAATTTGAAAATTATGAGAAAATTGTTCTAGGATTAACAATTATTTTAAACATTATGACTTTTTTCATCAAGGTTTTTTTTGTATTTGTGTTTATCGTTGATAGATTTATTATTAATCTGTTAAATATTTGATTTAATTTTAAAATAAAATCCCTGAATAGATTCCATTAATCTCTTGCTCGTTTATATTTTTTCCTTTTTTAAGCCTTGAAGTTAACAATAATTGCCTTTTTTTCCGACATCAATTTTCTAAATAATACATCTTGACTTTATTTTGGTGAATTATCACTGTTTTCTTAGTACAATATGGGGAGCTCAATTTTTTGTGCGATTATCTAAATTTTTAAACACATATATCAGCTCTCAGATATCAAAGGGCAATGTACTACACATTTTTGCACGGAAAAATTTGAAAAAGATTTACGTAAAAAATTTGCGCGCAAAATTAAAAAGCCAATACAAATTTCGAGAAAAAAAACCATCGCTCAATTTCAATGTGCGTAATGGAAAAATACGCATTTACATTTTTTGCTATGTATATTTTTTAGCCTTTGGTAATTTAGCATTTTGGTTTAATTTTTCATTTCCACCCTGGGATGACACCGGGAGTCTCGTGAATTTATTTGATTTCAATATCAATTTTTCAGATTTAAAAAATTATAATTGATTTTTTGCTCTCCTACGGTACAATAACATTTCTTTATGATGAGTTTGAATTAAAATTGCTAGGGCTGGATTTTTCTCTGCATATGATTTGATTATCGCCTCGACCTTTCCTCAATTTTATGTTTTATTTCGCAAATTCTTTCGCTTACTTATATTTTAAAATCGTAAATACTTCACGGGTACTTTTTCCGGACTTTCAGGAAAAATCCAAGGAATAGCCGAAATTATTTGTTATTCAAATCCAATACTCTAAACATTTATTTCGGATGGGTATGATATATGTACCTAGCGACTTGGTTTTTTAAGGAAGGTAAAAGTATACTTTGCTCGAGTTGAAAATTGCTAGAATGGTGCATTACGAATTTATCGCATATTTTTGTATTTTGTGATGCTTATTTATTAAACTTTATGAATAGTTTTTATTAAAAAATAAAATTTCTTACTTTTTGAATGTGACTTTTAAATTATTGTGATATAAAATCAACTACTACCTGTATATTCTTGTTATTTTTTAGTTTTATGTTGTAAATGTTGGAGCAGACGCCGATGTCAATGAAAAATGGAAAGAAATCCAGTAAGAAAAGGCGAAAATTCAAACGCAAATTGGATGAAGACGACGGTGGTCGAGCGAAGTTGGCTGAACAGTTGCGGGCCCGATATGGGAAAAAAGTAATATTAATACCAGCTATTTTACGTTAATAATTCCAACTACTTTTTGCAGCGCGAAGATGAAGTTACAGTGGCGCACATCGACGCGGATACGATGACGATCGTGCAACCGTCCAGCTACGACCGGCAAATCGCCCGCGCCACTGATTCCCACCTCAATCGACTTTTACAGGTATTGACCTTAATTTTCAGTTTTTAGCCAATAAATATACCTATGTGAATTCTTAATGTAAAGCTAAAACATTTTGATTGTTGAATTATTGAACAGCCCGAACAGCCGGAAAGTTTCGTTCCGGGTGCGTGGCTCTGCGCATTTTGCCAGCAGGGGTCTTTCCACGCAAAGTTGGGCGAACTTTTTGGCCCCTATTATGTGCCCATGCACGAGTTCACGATATCGCCACCCAAGAATCTAATCCCATTCCAACCTTCCTCGAAGGTCAAGGCCCAGAAATCGTCGGTGGAAAAATTTACGTCAGATATGCCCTACACCGATTTGTGGATGCACGGCGATTGCGCGGTGTGGGCGCCGGATTTACATTTAATTGGCGGCAAATTTCCCGCTCATGCACGACACATGTCTAAATATTGGAAACAGGTTGGAATTTTCGTAATAAGTTGGGTTTCTTCGTTTTCAAAAATTTAATAGTTAATAAATGCAAAAATGTATTATAGAAATGTAAAATCTGCCAAAGGGTCGGTGCGTCAATTCCGATAGGCGGTGCGAAAAATTCGCACATCGACTTTTTACACTATCCATGCGCTATAGAAAAAGGTAATTTTCGTAGAATAATAATTAGTTTATCGAAACAGTTCTTTTTAGGATATGAGTTGGACGAATTCACCTTCAAATGCCATTCACCCTCAAAAACACCTTTAATGAGTTGATTTTTTGTCATGTAATTTAGTTTTATGTATAAAATGGAAAATTTTATTTATTGACCAAGGCAGTACAAAAAAATTGTACGCGATTCATGTCCCCTTCATTTTTGGCATCGCTCATGCTAGAAGTTGGAGTTGATGTAAAATTGTAAACTATATATTTTCGGAGTACACAGTGAATCTTTTTTCCGATAATTTCATGACTGAAAGGCTGAGTTGGCACTTAATTCTCATCTTCAATTTTAATGCGTTTCGATGGGTTAGGCATTTCATCCGTCTCCACCACATGAGCCGAAACTGACTGTGGAAGTGTGGAAGAAGCTGGTGGACGAAAGGACTGCGACGAAGGTCCTATATCTGAAAGCGCGGACTTGTTGTATAGTACATACACCGTCCTCGAAGTGCTTTCCAGATCCCATCTAAATGACAAAAATGATTTTTTGATTCAAAAAATTGATGCTTTGAGTAGAAAAGAACTTGCAAAAAATCTGTGTATGGTAAAAATCTCTAAAACGTACGTGTTTATTCGCTGCATCTCGGCGGCTAAAAGTTGCTCGACCTGCAGCCAACTGGCCGCGATGTTCTGTGTGCATTGCGCGATGAGATTTAGGATGGAAAACAGTTTACATAGCGGAGAGTCGGCGAAAAATCCGTTCCACCAAGTGAACGCGTCCATCTCCAGCGTATCGGGCGTCCAAGCGTAGGCGCGCGCGTCAGGCGCAAAAATTCCCGTACGCGCCGCCCAATGCGCCCACTCGACGATTAGCTGGAAATTCAATTTGTTTATTTTTTTATCAAAAAAAATCAACGGAAAATGAGATAAAATTTTCAAAGCGGCATTTCTACCAATAACATATTCAAAATATATTTCACCTTTGACTGTTTGAAGTTGGGGTGTTTGACAAAACTTTCGGAAATAGTCTGAAGAGCAATTCCACTGAACTCTGGGCGTTTAGCCGGATTCAACATCGCGAGTATTTTAGCGGCTGGCGATTTGTTCTGACTATTCTTAAAATTCCGAAAATATGTACAAATTAAAATTTACAAAACTTTGTTTACCTCGGCGTTTGGTTGATCAAACTCCATTAGCGCCCACGGACATTTGGCGGCGAAAATTGTACGTAATTCCGCGCAGAAGTGAGATCGATCCGTGATGAGTGCGACAATTTTTTCACGTTGAATTCCCTCCAGAACAACGTCGACGAAAGTCGTCAATTTTTGGGAAAAGTTTGCCGTTGGCTTATCCGATGATTTCTCGTCGAACTGCGCGAAAAGAATTGGTTTTGGCGTGTACACGAAGAGGCTGATGACATGACCAAGAATTCTTCCATCCTCTGCGCACAACCTTCATAGTTTAGTTTAAAAATGCGCAAATATCTTGGGATTTTTATATTAGAGGAAATTTTCATTCTAAGTTCCCATTTTTCCAACAAAAAATGTTGCTGAAGTATGTAGAAAAAATAATCAAAAACGATAAAAAAAACCTAAAGCATTTCGCGGATAACGTCACGAAATCAACGCGCTTCAAAACTCCTTTCATCTCCACTTTGCATCTTTGGAATTCAATTGTGTTAGAAAATGATGCGCCGGTGCCGTCTTTTGACCTTCTAGATGCTTGAATAGGCGCTCGCCTGCTCGCCAACGAAGTGGTGTTAACTTGCGCAGAGGTAGACGCCGACTGAATATTCATGGATTGAATATTGAGGCAAAATTTGTGTCACATACCGTTTTCCGGGCGGGTCCTTGGCCACTGGGAACATTCCTCATCGTCGAACACTTTTGTGAACCCTGTACCTGCGTCGTGGGCACACTTTCAAAAAGCTTCTTGAATTTCGAATCGGCCGGCCTGGGAAGCCGGTATGTGCAATTGAGTTTCGCAGCGAATTCTTTAAAAAATGAATTTGCCAAGAAAGATGGCGTAATATTTTCCGCGCGAAATACCTAAAAATGAATAAATCGGTTTTAAAAATTAAGCCACAAGAATGTTTCCAAAAGTCAGGGTATATTTTCAGAAAAAAATGAAAATTTTTTCGCTTAAAATCGTTTCAAAACAACTGCATTAAAAAGGGTTACAAAAAGGGGGGAAGTTGTTAACTTCCTATGCGAAGCCTAAAGCCATTTTTTCCTGTGGGTTTCGCCACTTCATCCAACTTCGACGCTTTTTTGGAATTTTCGCCGAAAATGAATAACGAATTCGTGATCAGCGCATCAAACTACGTAAGAAAACATCAAAAAATTTTTGAAAGTACGGGGGATGAGTAAAGTGCAGTGACCACAAATAATTTAGTACAAAAGTCTTTTATGTAGAATTCCAGATTTGAGAAAAATTCCAAGCACAAAAACATTAATTTTTATACCTTAGCAAGGAGTTCATCCACTTCCTCACATTTTTGTTCCTTAAAGTCTGGAAGTCCATTAGACGGTGTTTTCGTGACCTGCGTGGCTATGGGAATCAAGGTTGCGGTGGTTGTAGGCTTCGAAGATAAAGTGGACTCCCTGTCAATGCCAATATCAGACCGGATTTGGGCCTTTGTCTCCTCGCTAATAACGCAGCACGAATGCTAATTTTTAAAAGAAAATAAAATTAAAAAATTAAATAAGAAAGATAATTTTTAAAAGAAAATACAGAACACGTCTCGATTAATTGATAAACTCTACCAAAACGGCACTTCTTCAGTTTCCCCCCCCCTGACCAAATTTTTGCTGGTCAATAAAATATTTGAATGTTTTTGAGATTCTC
>SAUE01000126.1:161716-171823 GCA_009724625.1 Deladenus siricidicola | reverse complement strand
TTTGTCGAGGTATGCTAATAATATGTTTAGCTATAGAACTTTACTGACTTAGCTTATTTTGCTGAAATTTTTGTTTATATTTTATTTTTAGGTGGGTTGGTGGTTTTTTTTGTCATGGTTTTATTGCGGAACTCTAAATTTAGGTTTAAAGCGTCCGATCTAAAAACATTCGATGCTACTGAGCGCCGTCACTATTTGACATTGAAATTGCAGAAGGCATTGGAGTCGGTCGCACCTCTTTTGCGAGAAATTATGACAGATTTTCGATCCTTTTTGCAGAGAGCTCTTCTTGGCACTCATGGCCAAGAAATTATGAACGATACCAAGGGTATTTATTATAAGCAGTGGTTTTTTTGTAATTTTTGTCAGATTTGAAAAAGAAATAACAATTATTTTTTACGAATTGATATTTTTAGTGATGCATTGCTTGAAAAGTCAACAGGGTTCGGTGATTGAGTTGGTGATGTTGCTATGCTCTCAAGAATGGCAAACTTCACTTCAAAAGCACGCCGGTTTAGCATTCATTGAACTTGTGAATGAAGGTTTGCTTTCTTGGAAATTTTTTTGTTTGTTTTATTCATTATTTGTTTTAGGTCGCCTTATGGCTCATGCCACTCGAGATCACATTCTAAGGGTAGCGAATGAGGCCGATTTCATTCTCAAAAGATTGCGGGCTGAGGACGTTAGTAAGCATACACGATTTGAAGTATATTTTTTGATAATGTTGGGATTTTTTAATTAAAATTTTCATTTATTTTACAGAAGGATTCAACTGAAGAGCTCTCATTGCGAAAGCGTGATGAGCAAGTATCTGATCATTTGCGGAATTCCGCAAAGCGCCGCGACTTTTTGGTTGCTGTAAAATTGTTGGAAAAAATGAAGACTATTTTGCTGAGTCCTAGCGGAGCGTGGGCTGACAATAACGAAGAGGCGTAAATTATTTTCATTAATAATTTTTTATTGTGATAAATTATTTTCTTTAATTTCATTGCACACAATTAAGAACATTTTAGACAGACGTTTTGGAGGTTGGATTTGTGGGAGGATGATTCAAGGCGACGAAAGCGTTTTGTACCGAATGCCTACGGCTGTCGGCATTCGCTGTCCACGCTAAAGGACGTGGACGAATTGAAAAAGACGGGGAAATCTTCTCAACCCGATTCCGATGCTTCCGAAAAAGCCCATGAACAGTTACTTAAGGATTTAGCGCATAAAATGGTACATATTTATTTTCACTGTATTATGTGGAAAATTTTTTCAGGTTAAAATAATTGTTTTTTGGTGATTATTTATGTTATTTTTAGAATGTTTTTGGAAAGGTCCGGCCAAACATGGCGCCCATGGAATTGGTTGATGAAACAGACATTGAGAAATGGGCTGCCGAAGAAGCCAACAATGAGCTGAGGGATGCCAATAAAGGTTTTTTAGACTTTTATTGCAGGCTTTCACAAAAAATTACGATTTTGTTTGTTTTTTTCTTCAAATCTTGAAGAATGAAAATCCATCAACATTTTTATTTTATTTTTTAGATAATTAGGATTTTGAAGAAATTTGATACCCTGGCAACGATATGTGAAGAAAATTTTTAAAGGAAATTATGGGGAATGAAAATCTGGTAGGAATGGGAAAACAATCTAAAGATGGAATAAAAATTACCACTCAGGAGAAATGCGAAAAAAAAGATTGGCAAAAAAATCTTAAAATTATTAAATATTGACATAAAAAAAGATTTTGTGTATCAAAACAATTTCGTTTAGAACAATCTTCTTACAATTTCCAAGGTAAATTAATTGCACCTGGTGTGGTGATACCAGGAACGATTTCAATTACGTCCACCGACGTGTACTTTGACGCGGACGAGGAGGATCCCCTATATGCGGAACAGGACTCGAGGGTTGGTTCATTCTTCTTCGCTTGTTAGTGAAATAGTTGAGAAAAACAGATAATGAAACACAACGCAAAACGTAGTTTTCAACTAACTTGGTTTTTCTTATAATGGAATGTGATTTTTGCAAATTTGATGAAAATTAATGTCGACAGTTCTCTCGAAGTGGTGAAAATCGAATGAGTTAAAAATTCTTTACTTTTTTTGCCGATTTTTAATTATAATTTTACGAAACAGTTTTAAATTATTGCATAACAAAAACAAATGTTTTTAATTGCACAAGAAGCAGTATTCGCTAAAGGGCTTCTAAAGCGCGAGCATTGAGCATTAATTGACGTACCAAGTTCCATGCCACTTTAGCAGCCTGGTCGAGAATTGACGTGGGTTTTCCCCTTAGAAGGTCTAACTGCGGCAAAAAGTAGTGGGGACATTTTCGGCACTGTAGGCAGCTAACCAATTGAAGAAGAACACCTGCAATTAGTTAAAATTTTCAATTCTTTTTTTTTGTACGGGAGCATTACTAAGAGTTGCAAACAAAGCTAAGTTGTATTTTTTGAGATTAAACGTTTTGAAATTTCGTATATCGTTCTCGTCTTGTTTTGTGATTTCAAAATAGTCAACCTTTTAATAATAGCACAGATAGCAACGATTTCCTACCAATAATTCGGTCGCTGAGGCAGAAATCGTGCCATTCGTGATCTCCACAGTGTTTTTCGCATTCGAATAGCATTAGCGTTTTGATGATATAGTTTGTAATTGGCGAATCCATATAATCCAAATGCCGATCACGCAGTGTTTTTAATATAGATAGTGCTTTTCGGCGATTTAAATGTGAAAGTAGAATGTTTTCCGCTTGTGTCATACTCATAGCCCATGCATCGCCCTCCATCGTATTTGCTCCCCCGTTGCTGGCTGACGATGAATTGGACGTTGATTTTGTTCCATCGCTATTTACATTTTGTTGAACGATGGAGCTGGAGCAGGCCGACGAAGTCTCCTTGCTGAACAGATCGAATCCTTCGCATCGAACTTCTTTAGCCACTTCAGGACTGGGCCAATTGATGGCTGGATTTGGCCAATGACTCGCGGAACGCGGCCAAATACTTGTACACCTGAATGCACATGTTATCTGAACCGTATATTTGTCGTACAGAAGCATTCGGACATCGCTGCTGTTTGTCAACAATTTGCATTTGTCGCTAAATTGTGGCTTTTCGATGGTTTGCGCCACGAGCGATTGAAATCGATTACGAATTTTTCGTGCCGATAAATACCCGCTTGCCGTGATAAATTCCACCCAAAGTGACATTGAGCGCTTTCGTCCGTCGCTTAATTTAAGAACGGCACATCCTTGAATGGAACCATCGTCTACAAAATTGAAGACACCCATTTGATTGAGGTAGAGTATCACTTCATATTCGTATGGTGAGTGTACTGTTAGCTAAACAATCGACTTTTTTACAACGTTATACAGTAATTTAATGTTATGAATGGGGGATTCTCCCAAGTTTTAATCCAATTTTTAATTTGAAATATGATATGTTCTTACTGTACTTTAAATTTTTTGGTCTACGTAAATTAAGGTTGCTAAAAGACTAACCCCGTCGAAATGGCCATTCGCTTCGGCTAACGTCGAAATAAATCGTGGTTCTTGAATTTCCACTTCTTTGAGAACATCCTGTACTACCTTTGCTACCACATGAATAGTTTTCTGAATTTCCAATCGTCTGGCTTGAACTTTTTCTTGGAAATAGTTGTTAATTTGCTGAAATGATATGGCGCTTTGACTTAGCATTTCTAGTAATTTTAGCCTTGAATTAGATTATAAATACTTTAATAACGATATGAAAATTAATTTCGATTAAATTATGACCGATTGCCTTTTATTTATTAACAATGGGCACATCATCATTGCCCACAATAAACTTGTCATTATTATTATCTGCCAATGCGGCAAATAGGAATGAATGACTGAATGAATTTAATGTGTAATATTAACGGAGGGAAATATAAAAAGGGGAGTATATTAAATTTTGGGCTAACGGTTTGGCTCTAACTCGCATTGTTTTCTTCACTCAACTGTACACTATTTTTATCTTTATAATCACAATAACTTCTACTTTATTAACGGATTTTATTCATTCGTTCTACTTTTTTTAGTTAATAACATGCTCTGTCATCTTAGAATGTCATCAATCACAATTTTCTTGCTGCTTTTTCGTGGTCTTTAATTCCGACATGGTTGGTGTCTTTTTTACCAGCCACTTTCCTTCTCACTAACACTCCTGAAATTGGGAAAGAGAATGAAGTAAAAAAGAAAAAAGGCGGTTCTTACCGAGGCGCTTAATTTTGTGACTTTTACTTTAAAAATTATGCCTGTAAATAAACTCAATTACACGGATTTTAATATCCATTTTAGAATTATTTTATAAATGTAACATTGAAAAAGTGATTGATTTTATATAGCGTGAACCCAAAAAGACAATTGTTTTCAATCGTTATACGATTTAGAAATAGTGAAAAATGATACGTAAATTGCGCGCATTCATCTCATTGACATTAGTAATTACTGTCACGTCTCATTAGTTTTGATAAAGGGGAAATGATCGTTTAGGTCATTTTATATTTTAAAATATGAGCGAAAAAGACTTGAAATGCATTTTTTATCAAGAGATAAGATTACTAATCTCACTTTGCAGAAAATTGTTTAATAATTATAGTTTTTGTAGAAAATTGTTGAATAATTATAGTTTTTCCAGCCAAAACAAAAAATTCTTACGTTTATTACAAAAAATATAATTTATTGTAGTATGAAAATATTACAATAATAAAATATACTGAAAAATTTCGTTAAGATTTGTACAAAAAACGGTTGATAATGTTTAGCCAAAACGTTTTAATAAGGAAAAAAGATTTATTAAATTCTTTAATGGATAAATTTTTTTCACTGATTTTTCTCATATAATATTTGGATTTAGCAATTAACAGCTGTGTTTTTATTTTATCCACTAGTTTATTTTTCGCAAAATGAGATTTTTTGTGGGATTCGATCGTTATTGTCAAATTTTAGTGTCTTCGTTTTTGCGACAATTTGCACGGACGATGGCATTTTCAAGAGATCCGAGCGATATTTTTGCGGCGTTACGCTCTACAGTACGTCGCGTTGGAGTTGTTTTTGGCGTCCAGAAGTAAGTTTTTTGTAGAGAATTATTTGAAAAACTTTTTTTTAATTTTGAGAATATATTAGATAAAATTTTTCTATGATTTTTTGTCTTCTTTGAAATTATTTTTTGCCGAAAATGTATTAACATTTTAATGAGTTTAACAACGCCAATTTGCAAGTTGAATTCTTTTTTTTTGTTTAGCCGCGATAATGTTTGCATTTGCGGACCAGGAAACCGTGAAAAAGGTGGTAGACTATCTGCCGTGTGTGGGAGTTGGCGTGAAATACGGTTTGCCACAGAGTCGAAAGGCGTCGCTAATGTCACCGCGCCAAATCTTCAAGCACTCCGACATGCCGCAAAAATGGCAGCGACGTGAAATCTCAAACTTTGACTATTTGATGTTTTTGAATACGATTGCGGGCCGGAGCTACAACGATTTGAACCAGTACCCCGTGTTTCCTTGGGTACTCTCAAATTATACCTCGGAGAAGTTGGATTTGAGCGAAGCGTCGAACTTTAGAGATCTGTCCAAGGTATTTTTAACATTTCATTTATTGGATCATAAAAATCAGTTTATTGACTTTTAAAGAATTGTAAATTTGTTGAAGTCGGTGCTTTCGAGGCAAAACATTGTTTGAAATGAGGTTGATGTTTTGTGCGATAAAGAACCAATATTAAAATATCTCATTTGTCATGGTTAATTTTTTTAGTGGTTTATGTTGACCATTGTTTTTTTGAGACATTTTAAATGGTGCTCACATTTTAATCGATTATATACAAAATAATTCTCAAAGATTTATTGGATTTGTTTACAAATATTCAAAATTTTAGCCGGTTGGCGCTTTGTCGGAGTCTCGCAAAAAATACTTCCAGGACAGGTTTAGCAATTGGGATGACGAATCAGTACCGGCTTTTCATTATGGTAAACTATTGAATGTTTAATACCTTTTTTATTTTGCGATTCACACGTCAAGTTATTATTAAATTGCAGTTTTTATAAAGAAAAAATTACCAAACATTTTAGGAACACATTACTCGACACAAGCATTTACGCTTAACTGGCTGTTCCGCCTTGTAAGCTTGTTTAACGATTTGTATTTTTTATTTGCTAGATTTTGGTATCGGAATATTTTGTAATTAAAAAGTTTTAGGAACCGTTTATGACCTATTTTTTGAGCCTGCAAAATGGAAAAATTGATCATTCTGACCGACTTTTCCACAGTTTATCTGAGACTTGGGAACATTGCCAGCGCGACACACACGACGTTAAGGTATTTTTTATGTGTCCATTTACAGAATTAAATATAATAGCAAAAGGGACTTAACGATTTTTATCGTAAAAAATTTTAGGAGCTCATTCCCGAATTGTTTTATTTTCCGGAGATGTTCTCGAACACAAATAACTACGACTTTGGCCGTCGACAGGAGGACAACGCGCTCGTCAGTGATGTGATTTTGCCGCCGTGGGCGAAAAGCGCGGAACATTTCGTGATGATGCATCGGCAAGCTCTCGAATCAGATTTGGTTTCTTGTCAACTGAATCAATGGATTGACCTCATCTTTGGCTACAAACAACGTGGTCCCGAAGCGGTAAATGATTTTTGTCAATTTATTTGTTGAATTATTGTTAAAAGTGCTAATTTTAGGCGCGTGCGACAAATGTTTTCTACTATTTGACGTATGAGGGCGCGGTGGACTTGAATTCGCTGGATTCTACAATGCGCGATGCTGTCCAGCAGCAAATTCTCAATTTTGGACAAACGCCCGTTCAGCTAATGACTGAACCACACCCACCTCGACATTCGATTATGACAATGGTTGGCAATTTTTGATATATATAATTGTATATATTTTTAATTGTATTTATTATTCAATGAATATGTATATTATTCAGAGTCCGCTGATGTTCCAGCCATGCAATGATGACTTATGCATGTTGATGAAGTTTATTTCAAATAGTGCCATCGTTCACATTACCGCGAACACGTTTCCACAGCTCTCTGACCCGACCGTTCTTTCCATTTCGCAAAATTTGATTTTTGCACTAAATAGATGGAATACTAGTTTCAACCGTAAGAAATTTTTAACGTAATTATTGCAGTGATTGGAAAAAGTTCATGAACTGAACTTTTTTCACGAAAAAATGAACTTTTTTCATGAACCGAAAAAAGTTCGCCTTAACATGAACTTTCGGTTCATGAACCGAGTTCACGACGTGAACTTTTTTCATGAACTTTTTCCAATCACTGAATTATTGCAATGTTTGATGCGAAGTCTGGAAGAATTAAAAAAACGGATATGGCATTATCATTCATTATAGGCAGATGCGAAACTTTGAATTTTTTAATTTAGAATCGCAGAGTCAGACTTCGGGAGCGTTGAGTTCGGCATTGTCGTCAGCTTCGAACCACGATAAAAACTCCAGCGATTCGTCGAATGGCGCGTCGAGTGGGGGCGGAATGACCACTGCAGAGCTGCCACTGACCGTCGATCCGCTGTTGGCTGTCGGCAATCCGTCTCAACCGCCTTCCAGACGTCATTTGGGCGACGCGTTCGATCAGCGTCTTCAGATTTCGTGGAGTAATTTCGTCTCAACGACCGACAGCAAATTTATAATTGCGTGCGGTTATCCGGACTACAGTTTTCGGTTAATTGAGACGGAGAACGGTTAAATATTTTAAATTTTAATATTACATTTTTTTCTATATTTTATAAAAAAAGGTATACACAATAACAATTTGCTTTTTTAATGAATATTAATGAATGTTTGCCTTTTTTTTCTTAAATTATTACTTATAAATTTTAATTTCAAATGCGGTCAATGCGGTTTTTGTAGTTTTTGAAAATAAATAGTTGGGATATTTTTCAAAAAATTTAAGGTAACTACAAAAAGGCTGCTTTTGTTTTTTTTATTTAAATTATTACTTGTTTTTTGAAAAATATTCCAACCATTTAGCTACAAGATTAACTTACGTGTATTCTAAAATTTTAGCCACCGTACGTCAGGTAATATACGGGCACGGTGATGTGGTTACGTGTTTGGCGCGTTCGGAGATGGGTCTACATACGGACTGCTATATTGCGTCGGGCAGTGCGGATTGTACGGTCGTGTTGTGGCATTTCAACCACACTAACCAGGCAATAGCCGGTGAGTATAATATTCCCGGCGAAACTCCCTCACCACGTGCCATTCTCACCGGTCATGACGCCGAGGTGACGGCGATTTGCGTGTCTGCCGAGCATGGAATAGTGATTTCTGGGTCAAAAGGTAAAGTGATTTTATAGTTACAAAAGGTTTTTTACGTTATTTTCAACATTTGGATTTTTGATTTGAAATTTTGAAAAAATGTAGAAATTGATTTACCAAATGAAAAAAGAAAAGAATGGTTATAGTTTGTTGATTAATTATTTATCGTGTTAAATTTTTTTATTTGTTGATATTTTTGTTTTGTATCAAAAAACAACAAAAAAAAATTCTTTTGTTCTCAAATTGTTCAAGGTGTAAGCTTTAGATGGCACCGTACTCATGCACACCACCCAGGGCGATCTGCTAAGGCATATTGTGCCTGACGACGAGTCGCTTGGGACGGTGTTTGGCCCGGTCACGAACATTCTTCTCAGCCGCGACTGCCACTTGGCGGTGTTCTACGCTAACGAGTATTTGGCCATTTTCACGACCTCCAGCGGCCGCCAATTGAATCGGCCGGCGCATCGCTCGGCGGAAAAGGTGCTTTGCGCAGTTTTGTCGCGTGACGGTGAATATATCGTTTTGGGCACGGCTAATGGGCGCATTTCTGTGCTTCGACTCTTTCCTCTTCAACTTCTCTACACGTTCCCGGTACATTTTTGCAATTTTTGCTTAACTGGATTGATGTTTTTTTTATCGCGAAAGCTTTTTCCAGAAAATTCAAAAGAATTTTGGTCGTTTTCACAAAAAATGTGAATAGTGAAATTTCAATTTTATTTTGTTTTTGTGCTTTACTGGTGATATTTCAGCAAACGGATAGTCCAACACGATGTGTGGCTGTCTCTACAAACCAGAGACTCATTTTCGGTGGTTTGGAGTCGGGTGCGATTGTCGTCTTTAACATCGACTTCAATAAATGGCACTATGAATACAAACAACGTCATTCGTATCGTTAGCAAAGGCCAAAAGTGAGACGAGGAGACAGATCAATGATTTATAGATAGGTTTTTAATAGTGGATTGGTGACATATTACAAGAAATTTAGCTAAACAAATTGATGGTGCGCCTTTCATTTAATTTCAATTTTACATCTAAAATTAACAAAACCGTGAATTCATACACTTCGTAAATTTTTATTACTAATTTAAAGTATTTTTATTTATGTCTATTTATTGTTATTTATATTCTATTCCAATGCTCTTTTTATTTAATTATTTTAAGCGCAAATTATTTTTGTGTTGTGACAGGGATTTCACGAATGATTGGTTTCGAAGAGTTAATTATTAATTATTTAATTTAGGATTTCTGCAAATAATTTTCTGTATAATAACTTGTTAAGAAAATTATTTATTTTTGTTGTGATACAATTCGAATATTGTCTTAGCAGCTTGACCATTTTTAATAATTTTTCAATTTTGTGATGAATTTATTATTTATTCGGAATAAAGGAGTAAATTTATTTGGAATGAACAACGCTTTGGTATAATTAAGGAATATGGGTTACCAACCGAAATCGCCCAAAAACAGTTTCTGTAGGTTTGCAAATGTGCTAAAAACGATAGAAAGACAGGAATATGGTTACCAACCGAAATCGCCTAAAAACAGTTCTGTAGGTTTGCAAATGTGCTAAAAAACGATAGAAACGACAAAAAAAAATCAGCGGAAACGCATTTCTGGCCCGCTAGGAGGGGGGACCAAGGGTAATTTAGCATTTCAAGCTTTCGAATCTTATTTTAAATTTTCGCACAAGCACATTTTTTGCGTTGGCGTTATGTTTTAACGCGATTTGCAGAACCCTTTTCCATTCTTATTCGGTTTACCCAAAAGTTAAGTGCTATGGCTTTGAATTTGGTGAGATTGAATGAGATTTG
>SAUE01000126.1:135638-152286 GCA_009724625.1 Deladenus siricidicola | reverse complement strand
GCTGTTTCTCATTTGTGTTAATGGCCTACATATGTATATGTTATATGTGTTTGCATACATTTATCCCTTATATTTTATGTAATGATTTTTTGTTGTATTTAAATCAGCATTTTCAATAAATAAAATCGGTTTGGTTAATTTTCAACAAATAAACACTTCGTAGAGTTTTCAATTATCTATCGAATTACTATTGTTTTTGCGGTTGCTTAAAATATGCTACGGCGCAAATGTCTGAAAAATCGGACTTTTGCACCTCATGCGGCGCATATATCTTTGCTCGGGAGCAAATGTCCGGGGCGCAAATCACCTTAGACAGACATTTGTGTCCATGGTTGAAAAGGGGTGCGGTAACGAATTTTTTCGCGAGGCGGCAAAACGATAATTTATTCTTATTTTTAAATCTTGTTAGTTGAAATTTCCAATGTTTGAAAAATTCGCCTTTTCAATAAATATTTATTTTTTGTCCCAAACCGCTTTTTTATAAAAGGCATTTCTCGATCAGTTTCATGTATTGAATTACGTAGGTAAACTTTTTATTATATGCCTCAGAACTCAGCAAAGCACAGTAATATTTATTGAATGAAAAAAGCAAAAATGTCCAGAGAATATTTTCGTGAAAAAATAATGATGACGGCCTTTTTCAATCTCAGATTTATGTCATTCTTGCAGCGTTTAGAGGCGGTCCAATGACACTTCGGCCTCTTCCGGGTACTCCAATTCCCAAATGCGTTTAAGATGCTTTCCGCGGACGTCACGCGGAGCGCCGAAACTCGTCATGCCCTGAAAATTCATAGATCATACGCAGAATATGTTTTGTTGAAAAAATTCAATCAAGCTTTCAACGCGATTAAAACCGTTAGAATTTAAATGGGAATCCAAATAGATGAGAATAAAATTCGAAATGATTTATTTTCATTGATTTTTTAAATTTGGCGACTTTTGTGTAACATTTGGGCATGTTTCCATTGAGTAAAAATATCAAGCAAAAGTGGCAGATAAATCCACTGAGTTCACCATAAAGTTTTTATCCTAAATATTGGTCCTGCTACTGTAACAGCATATTTTTTACTTTTCGAAACATGAAATCGTAAATCGATGATTATATTTAAAGGAAAAATTCAGCTGTTTCGCCCTGTATAATAGCTACTAAAAATCGACGCAATAAACGTGATTACCCTTTGAGAGTCTCCCTTATTCCATCCGGCCTGTGAGGGAATGATGGCCTCGGACTTCTTCATGTCCTCGTAGGGCAACTCACCCGCCTCCGCTTCATAGGTGGTGTTACGCGGAGTTCCGAAACCGGAACCTCCGAACCAACCAGCTTGAGAGGCGAACCTGAAATAAAGTTGTATGAAACAATTGTAGAAATAATTTTGTAAAATTGTAAGAAAATTCTTTAAATCCTTTCAAAAGTGCCAATTTCATCGTGAATTTTAGTCGAGAATCGCAAACCAAAAATTTATGTATTGCGGGAAAACACTTTTTGCTCTTCTTGAAATTGACTCATCCATAACAGAACTTTACCTGTTGGTACCGGACTGAAGTCGAACCATGCCCTGAGATTTGCGGTTCTGCCAGGAGATAGATGGGTCGAGCACCTCCCATCTGGGCTGGCCGAAACCAGTCATTCCCTTCTGCGAAGCGTATTTGTTGGATCCCATCTGGTAGGGGATCATGGTGGAGTCGATGGAAGACTCCGGGTTGTAGTCCGGATGGTTCGTATCGACGATTCTCGTTGTCTCACGTCGAGTCGTACCGAATCCGGTCATGCCCTTTTGAGACGCGAATTTGTTCGTTCCTATATTACAAAAAAATTGAAATTTGAACCAAAACCTTTAGAAAAAGTTCTTTACTTTTAATTACTGACAAAAAAAATTTCAACAGCAAATTTAATTCCTTGATTATCTATGTAATGGGCGAATATAAAAACTTAAAGGCAAAAATAAATTAAGTCTGTCAATTCACAATAGTAAATTAGTATCTAAAAGATATGAGAAATGAATGCATACCGGATTGAAGTGGAATTTCGGATTGATCCGGCTTCTCGTGATCGTATTCCGGATGTTTCGTGTCGATCATTTTCGTTGTCTCACGACGGGCCGTACCAAATCCCGTCATTCCTTAACATTTTGTTGCCGTAATTCACACAATAATAACAATATTAGTGTAAATTGTGAGTGCACGTATAATAAAAACCTTTCTGTGAGTCGTACTTGTTGGTACCGGCCTGAAGACGAACGATTCCATCGCTAGCACGAATCTTCTCCTCGGGCAGTGGCTAAAACACAATCGAAATGTCAGTTTTTGAAATCCAGAAAAGTACACAAAATTTTCGTCATCTTGCCCGTATTTACATATTAATACATAATTGTTATGTTCTTCATATTACACATAAATACGAACTGAAAAGTCTTACTGCGACCGCAAACACATTCAATCTCGCTTCAAAATTTCTTTGAAAACGTAGCCGATTTTCCGTTATAAAATAATCTGCAGCAGACGAAGATGACGCTGCTATTGAATCGGCTTCCACGTCTGCGGAATATGCATCAGCATCAATGCCACTCACCACAACAGCAGCCACATCATCAGACAAAATGATCGAGTGCGGGGACAATGACGTTGATGAAGATGTGCTAGGCGCTACTCTCAGTATTGATTCCACTGACGCCGTGGATGCGGATGACGGCGATGTTGAGGAGAGTGCGGAAAGCGATGAGGACGTTGACATCGACCCGCCAGGGCTCAGCCTCTTCCCATTCAACAAATAACCGCTACGACTCCGCAATGAGAAATGTTTGCGGTCGTCGCCTACCCAACTTGTAGGAGAGGATGGTGGCGCCATAACGGTACTATCACCATACATTTGTTGAACACATTGTTTTGTTTCCGATTCTCCTCGACCGGCTCTTTCAAAGAATCCTAAAGATTTCCGTCTACCACATCCTTCCACATCACAGTTTCTTGCCACCGTAATAGCAGAAGCGCGTCGGAAATTATTCGCCGTAGGAACAATTCTTGCAGATTCTTTGTTCGGCTCAATTTTAAAGTTGTGGACCATGCGAAGAACATTGCTCATCTCGTTCTGTTTCTCGCTATTCTCGTGGCAATCGTGTGCGATATTACAGGAATTATCGATTGCGTCTTCTTCATCATGGTTAGGGAAATAATTAAAGTTTTCGGGAATCATTTCAAAATAATCCAAGAAAATTCCTCGCAAAACTAAAATCCTCAAAAAATAATAAATTCCAAAGAACTCCGCGTTTGTTATTATCAGACAAAAAATCTTTGAGAAATAATATTCTGCTGAAATGATATTCTCACCGAAAGTATTCAGAAGAATAATCGAGAGAAAAGTGTTCAGAAAGGCAAATCAATGAGAATGCATTCAAGAAAGTGAGTCAAAATATTTTTTAAACGAAAAATTTGAATGAGAAAACGCACCCATTTTTGCTTCTTCCTTTCGTTTGTTGAGAAAAAGTAATAAAAAAATGCAAATTCCAAGAAGAAGATCTTACTCCTTTTTAAAACTTAATCAATAAGACTTCCACATTTTTTACGAATACTTCATTCGACTATTTTCGAATGAAAAAATTTCGGAAAAAAAGGCAAAATGACGAAAAAAAAAACTCAAAAGTCTCACCTCCAAGTCTTCCGGAAGCTGATTAACGTGCACTCCCTCACGGCAAACGTCACGGCCCGTACCGAATCCGGTCATACCGCGCTGGGAAGCGAATCTGTAAGACGCAAAAAATCATACTGTATCAGATTAGAACTAATTGCAAAAAAACCTGTTTGTTCCGGATTGAAGACGAACTTCGCCATGGCTTTTCAACAAAACCTCTTCGGGTACCTCCTAAAAACTTGTTCTTGTCAAATGCGATATGTGACAGTAACCGGCAGAAGTTTATTCCACTCCGAAATTTACGATTCTTCTACTACTGTAGTATTGATAATTTTTGGTAACATAGCATTATCCATAAAAATCGAAAACGATTTCTACTTTTGCTAACATATCCGCAAACGTACCGCAATGTTCTCCGCCTTGACGCGAGTGCTGGTGTTACGCGGCGTACCGAATCCGGTCATCAACTTTTGCGAGTCTCCCTTGTTCCAACCGGCCTGCGATGGGATGATACCGTCGGTTTGGCGAAGCTGGGCCAACGACCAGCGACCAACCCGCTTAGGCTGCGCTCCCTGGCCGGAGACTTTCGTCTCCATGGTGGCGTTGGGCGCGTCATCGTACTCTGCAAAAATAAATATTGAAGAAAGAGAAATTCTTTCAAAATTCGCCAGAATTAGCAAAATAATAAATCCCCTAATATGTAGATTTCATTTTCAGCCAAAAGCTTGATTTTTTACGTTCTTCTACACACAAAACGCGAAAAATTTATGATTTTGCTAATGTGTTGACGTCAAATATACAACATGTTAATATGAGAAATTGCATGTTTACAGATGAAAAATAAAATGTTATATGCTGGAAAATAAGAATAAATTAATTGAAAACGACGGATGGTTAGAACGATCACAGTAGGGTTGAAATATTTATGGATAAATTTGTGGGTAAACAAAGTTCGGGTTCTGTGGGAAAGGAAAAAAGGGAGGATAAATGGATTTAACTCATAGTTTCATCCCATCCTATACCGGGTTTTTCTTCCTGTGGTGAGAGCGGCTGGTCGGGTGGTGGTGAAAGCGGTTGCTGTTCCTCATCTTCAACCTCCGCTAAAATTAACTCATCCATTTATAAACCTGTCGGCGCAAAAAATCACCGTTATTTTTAATGCCCTCCATTAAATTAAAATTCAATTGTACAAGGATTTTTATCAGCGCCTATTATTTTATTACCAAAAAGTCGATCTTTGCGTCGCGTACAAAAGTTTTGTGGAATAATTTTAGCGCTTTCGCTGTCAGTTTTCTCTTCTGGCCAAGCCATTTCGACTAATTTTTGACGCGTGGGGCGGCGCTGTGCGACACCAATAATTTCTAGAGGAGGTCTCCATTGATTAAAAATTAGCGCGCCGGGCAAGCGGCGCGAAAATTCCGCATAATTTCCAAAAGGGGCGCGTCTCAGTGGCCTCCGCAACGCTTTTTTAGACGGATTGAAAACCTCTTCTTCCGTCCCATCCGTTTGCGATAGTATTTTTGACTGCCGTGAATCCTCAGTGACAATGTAATCCGGGTTGTGGTCCGCTTTTGAGGGGAAATTTTGGTAGAAATTTTCATCGAGTTCGTCGAAAAATCTCACTGACGGAGACATGTTCGACTTTAGCGTAAAAAAAGTAGTACTACTTCTTCTTCAACCATTTATTTGATGGCAAAAAAATCTTCGATTTTTTGCAGTTATTGCGCACGCTAACTTTGTGATATTTGAGATTGATAAATCGAGATTAAAAGCAGCACCTTCATTTCTACTCATATTTCCGTTCCTTTCATTTTAATGCGCGCTCACTTTTTACATTGAAACTTTTTTGCCCATTTTTCGCTTTAAAAAGCGGAAAAACGCACTATAAATTGAGAAAATTTAGTTGTGATTTGAACTTATTACCAAGAAGCAAAAATGATCATTAATGTTTTTGTTTTTTAATGAAATTTTAGAACGTTTTTAATCGAAAGAACTCTGATTTAATAAAATCACATTTAAAATTTTTCTTTTTCAAAAATAGATCAATTTTTTAATGCCGGCTGACATTTGTGATAGAGCAAAAGAAAATTTCAAATGAATAGATATAAAAGAAAAATTAAAACCGAAAAAAGCAAAGGCTTAGAAAGAAAGAATAAAAAAAGATGGAAAGAAAGACAACACAAGTTTAAAGAAAGCTCGCTTATGCTGTTCTGGTTGCAAACGTTTTTCCGTCTTTCTGTTAAACTTTTGCTTTTTGGCGTTTTGCAAACTTCCAGGAAAAGAAAAAAGAATATTATTTCATAAACTAGGAAGAAAAGAAGCATTGAAAACACGGGGGCGATTGATAGTGATAAAAACAATGTCAGTCATAAACGACGACGAGATTAGCAAAAAAATAAAATAAAAACAAAAAAAAAACGAATTAATTCTTCGGCCTTATCTAATTTTTCTTCACGTTCCTCATTGTTTGAGGTACATTCTTTTTCTCTGCACATCTTTCTGTCTCTCTCTCTCTATACCTCTCTATAGCTTTAATAAATACCTTTATTTCTCACAAAGCAAAAAGAGCTCCCCGCTTAACATTCATGATTTTTTAGGGGGAGATCTCCCTAGAGGGAGGCCGAACGCAAGGGAAATAAAAATCAAAGCTGTAAATGGTTTTTTGGCTTCTCGTTGTTCACCAATAATATAATTAAACTCTTAATGACCTCTTCATCTTTTGAAATTAATTATACCAGAATTATTGTAGTTTTCGTGCAACGTGCAAAAAAAGAAACTATGCAAACGATTTGTATTCCATATACAAAAATAACAATTTAAAAAAAGTGGTGGTTTTTGAGGAATACCAGAATTAAAGAAAAATTTACAAGTTATTTGATTTCAGATTCAATTTCAAATTTGATTTCAGCTTCAATTTAACCTTTATATTTTTAAATTTTTTATATTTAAAAATTGTGACCAACCTTCAATTCCATTTTGATCAGCCGCTACCGGTGGCATTTTCGCGTCTGCTTTTAAAATACCACAGAAAGAACCTAAAAACAATTTTCAAGTGTAAATTCATCCCAAAAAAAACTAAACAATTATCCATCTTGTTATAACAACTCGAAAAACCTCATCAGCCCCCAACAATATAGGAATTTTGATCATTTTACCTAATAAAGTAAATAATAGCCGCGGAGCCTGAAAGTTTAAAACCGAAAATTGCAACTCAAATTTTATAAGAGTTGGCTGCAAGTCAAATAAAGTAAAAACGAAGGACGTATTGTCGGGCTCGATATTACCCACACTAATGAATTTTTATCTAACGTGTAAAAGACAAACCTTTAGATTTTCCTGTGAATTTTATCCGAGATCACGCCTAGAGGAAAAATTGGATAATTTTCTATTTCTCGAGCGAAATAGTAGAAAGACCGAAAATAAGAGAGTCAAAACAGGAAAGAATGTCGGGCTTGATATTATTTTTAGCCAGAAAGAATGAAAATCCCGAAACGCCTTTGACGATAAGGACAAACTTTTCAAATCTCTAGCAGCAATCATTGGTGCTTTCGTCGTTGATATTGATATCGCCGCTGAGCTAGGCTAAATTCCCGTCTACGCCATAAGCAAGCAAGCGTACCATCGCAAATGTGTGATGATGAACAATTGCGTTTATCATATCATTATCATGTATATCATTATCACGTACATATGTGTACATGACAGAGAACAATATTTCTTATTTTTGAAATTGAGCCTATACAATTTAGGCAAAGTAAATATAATATCAATTCCACTCTTCACTTTTTATCATTCGTGATTTATTTTCTTCTTCTCATTTTGGTAACAAAGCTTAACACCAAAATTTTTATTTAAAATAATTTTCAAGTTTACTACAACATTTGCATTAGCGCATTTTTTAATAATAGAACTCCTATTTTGGGCAGCACATTAATTATTCGCATGCTACTCAATCTTGGAGTTAGCCATTTAGCTAACGTTCTGGAAGATATGGATAAAATCTGGATTTATGTAATAGTTTAATTTCCTAAAAAAAATTTCCAAGTGTTTTGTGTGTCCCGAATTTCACCTCAATTGTTCGTAATTTTTATTGTTGTTGTTTTGCAATAGTATGTACATTTCCTAGTCATTACCACATCAGTCTTTGGCTTTTATCACTTACTCTCATTCGTGGCAGAAATAAAGATAACCCAAACCAATTTGATTTGATTGAAAGTGTGGGCGATCGAGGAAAAGTGTCTTTCTTACGTCTGAAATGGCTAAATCGGCGAAAAGCAAAAACTTTCCTCTCTTCAAATCAATATGAAAAATATCAAAAAACGTGCCTTATTCACTTTATTCTCTCACACACGCCGGTGCTAAGTTTAAAAACGGATTTAGAAACGTCGACAAAGAGGTATTTCCCCAAAAATTACCGCAATAACAACAAGTTAATTCCTTTTAATTCTTTTTTACAAAGTTTACAACTGACGAAATTTTTGAAATAAATAACTAATAATTTAAACAAAATTTCAATTTGAAATTTGTTTTCAAAGAAATTCTAAATATTATCAAAATCTCTTACAAGTAAATAAATTTTTTCATATTCACCTACTTAAAATTAAAATTCTGTCCTGAGAATTAAAATCCAAACAGTTAAAGTGAAAAAAAAATTTAAAAAATTTATCGATTTCAACCGGATTCAGTACAATTTGAAAATAAATTATGCTTCGCTTTGTTTTCGTGGTTGTGTCATTACCTCGAAACCACTCCAATATCGCAAAAAGGCGGCCAAAAAAAGCGTTTTTCCACATGCCGCTAAAATCGACAAAAAATGGTCCAACCTTTATACAATTTCAAATCAAAAATCTACCATATACACTGGCGTGTGCCATGTTTTGCAGGAACCATTGGCCACAGCTGCCCACAAAAAATTTCGTATGCTCCAAGGCACAGAAATGATGTAATTTTAGGTGAGTCTGAAGCCATAGCTCAGAATATTTGAAAATCGCCATAAAAACCACGCTCATTCCAATCAACACCTGAATTGTTTGAGGTCAATGAGGTCGTTGAATTTTTAGCCTCCATTCAATTATTTAAACAGCTTTTAAGGAAAAAAACCATTTTTCGTTTTAACCTTTAGTGAGCTCCGAGCAAAGCTTATGCATGAAGATTGACTTCATTTTTCATAAATTGGATCCGGTTGAATCCAGTTGGCGGATGAATTTTGAATGCAATTTACCTCATCACGTATAAAATACTTACGTAGTCTATGGACTCCCATGACGCATCGTATGAGATGACCGAAAGCGAGAAAGAGATGAGCGCTGGCAGTGCCAGAATTGCGCTGACGAAGCCCGTGTAGAACAACGCAAATTGCTCAAACGTTGAGCCGCTCTCTGCGCTATTGTCGAGCTCTTCGAAGCGAATGCAGGCTTGCTTCACCAACACAAAATGAACACCCTGTACTATAGCGAGCACGGGCGCCAATAATAGTGACCATCGATCAAACTCAATGTGGCCAAATTCCAACCACGATAGAGAACCCGTCACGGCTAGCGGTAGCTAAATTTGCTTTGTATTTCAAACAAAAAAATTTTAATTTAACACCAAAACATACCAGCAGATTCCAGACTTGAGCTGAGTACCTTGCATCGAGTTGTTCGCCGAAAATGAAAGGCTTTGCTTTGAGGGCGGTAATTGTTGCCAGAAAATCGAAAATCCTAAATACACGTGTGCTTCTGCTATTTTTCATACCAGAAAGGTATTTTGTAATAATTTTTTTACTATCTCAAAGGTCCAAATAAATTTTCTACTACCTTAGTAAATACAGTTCGCCGGCCCTATTTTGAGAATGAACTTCGGCAGAAAGCAACGAGACCAGAATCTGCGAGGCTATAGCCGGATAAATTGCAGCCAATGCATCTTGAACGCCGATTGTGCGGCGTCGAGACCAAGAAGATACCGCGGATGGTGTTGCTGTGTTGCGAGTTTCCGTGAAATTCGACGAAAATTTGGAAGCCAAATATGAGCAAAACCGCGACAGACATGCTTTCAGAAGAAGAAAGATAAAGGCACATCCATAATGTAGAAAGTGTAAAATTGTGGTTCTCCAATCCAGTACAAATATCAGGACATTGTGTGCCGCGGACAGCAAAAACGCCGACGTTAAATTCACGGCCCAAAAACTAATAATGTCGAAAAGCTCCGAAGAATGTGCAGCACCTGAGTTTCCGCAAACACTAGCCCCCTCGTACATTCTTTATCTTTTCCTCGTGTTTTTAGTAAATTAATCTACCAGGAAATAAGTTCAGAAAACAATACTCAATATTACTATCAGAATCAATTTTTAATTAACAAACCAAACGCATTGTTTCAACGGAAAAAGATGAGAATTTGAGAAATCTCCTCAAATTTCACTAACCAATTCAATTTCTTATCTCATTTCGGATCTATGAACCCATTTAGCAAACATATCCAATTATTTTTCATATATTTTCCATCAAATTAATATATTACAAGTTGGATGAAATGTGTTATACATTCAAAGTTGTAAATTACAGCATGTAATTTACATGTTAAATTCAAGTATACACTTTTGGGCAATTTTAGATTTAGTTTGATGAAAAAAGCACATCGATTTGATCACCGAACAAGTTTATTTAAAATATAATTAAAAGGCCGTACATATCTATAATCTATTCAAATAAACAGATTCGAGACAAAATTCCCTCAACTTCATTTGCTGATTCACAAAGAATGGTCCAATGAGAATAGAATATAAGATTTTCGTGCAGACGCAAATTTAAACAGATTTCTCAAAACAGTTTCGGATTTAGAAAATGAATCGCGATGCAATGGTGCGCTAAATTCGTTCATTTAAATCGATTAGAGCTCATAATTCTAAAAATGGGATTGGACCCGTTTATCTAGAAAGGTGGTTGAGCTAATCAGTAAATTGTAAAAATGTAATCTTTGGCTACCAACTATAAAAGACCTCATTCATACAAAATCCTCTTAAATGTTGAGATTACTTTCTTCCGCACAAAAAAAGACATACAATATGAAAAATTTGGGTATTGCCATTATTTGACTCAAAGATTGTTTGAAAATTATACAAAAATAAAAATAATCATCCGTATGAGAATCCAAATGTAAGCTTGGTTGCTAATTTAAACTCCTGGAAGACATTACGGATGCTCCACCGAAAAAAAAACTAAATCTAGCATAGAATTTTTTGAAGCCAAATAATAAGCAAAAAAAGCAGGAATGTAAAATAATTTCATATTAAACAATAATATAATATGCTCGGCAGAAAAATTCGATTCTAATTGTATTATTCACAAAAGAATAGAAAAAATATAAAGTACAAAAGTTTCCATCAGCAAAACAAAATTCAGAATATCATATTCATCAAATTGAAATATACAAAAAATATAATCAGAAAGTGAAGCTTTTATAAAACTAAATATTCAGCGGTAAAAATTGGTGAATTACAGCAATATGAGGAAAAAACAAAGTCAATTTCATTGCATTTGAAAAATGGCAATATTTCACTCTTTAAAAATATCGAAAACTAACATTTTATAAGCAATGAATTGGCTATAATTAGCTATACCATTAAGTTACGTGAAAGAAAAAAGCCGTTACATTTTTGGTCGTCAAAAGAAACGATTTTCCACTAAATGTTTAAAACTTTCTTTATATTTTAAAGTGTTTATTTATTAAATCCCCAAATTTCGTGCATATCCATGAATATGCCAAAAAATGGCGTCAATTTAAATTAAAAATGTAAAAATCAATCATTTCTAAAAATTTCAATCCTAAATTTAAATTCAGGGCTCTTAGATATTTAAAAAATTTGAAAAAGTCTGTGCGACTAATCGAAAAACACGATTCCATTCCGAAAAAATTATATTTATAAAACTAAGACATAACTAAGAAAAATTAAAATAAAATTATGTCACATATTATAACAAATTTGTAATAAAAAGTCAGGTAAATTATTAATATTATTATTATAATTCAACCTATCTTAGCTGTCGCCAGTCATCATTGTTGTTGTTGCTGAGGAACAAAATTGTTAGATCCATTGTTTAGTCCAAAACTGGCCGAATTATTTACAGGAGGAACAACCCCGCCAAAATTCGGCGTTTGACCATACGATTGATTTGTTGACGTAGGCATATATCCAGCTAGAAATTAAATTTGAGTCAGGAAATGTTGCATCGATCGCGCAGGATGAAAAGTCAGATTAATGAAAAATTTTATTTCTAATACACATCCAGATATTGTTTTGATGTTGTTTTCAGCTATTTTCAATATCGATTTTTTTCCAAAATAAAATACCTCCTGCCGTTGTGTTATAAGCACCAACTCCGCCGAACGCATTCCACGGCTGTTGTTGTTGCTGGGGAATTTGGGGATAACCGGCCATAAATCCACCCATTTGTGGTTGTTGTTGATACATTTGCGGCATTTGTTGCTGCTGCGGTGGCTGCCCCGAAATCCTGAGTCCACCGACGAGATTCGATAGCGTACTATCGGCTGCGGTACTTGTTGGCTGAGGTGGTCCTAAACATGGAAAGTAACGCTCCAGTCCATTAAACTCAACTCAAAATTTCAAAAACTATTCAAAAATACGTTTTTAGTACTACCAAACATTACCAAATCTCTTCCGAGCTTTTTCGCGTAAAATATAATAAAAAATTACCAAATGGAGTTTGATCGTAAATGCTTCGTGACGAGCTGGGTTGTTGAGTAATTGAATTGTTGGTTTGGGGTGGAAATTGACCAAACGGCGGCTGCGATTGCATTGGCGGTTGCTGTTGAAACATTTGAGGAGGAATACCACTGGTTTGATTATAGGAAAAATCTAAAAAAAAGTTTGAATAAATTCTAATATTAATTCAAAAATCATATACAAAAATAAACAAAACGTTTTTTACTAATATTTAAATTATTGATTAGTTACTTGTAGTATTTGAGCCAAATGAACTAAAAGGATTAGCCGCCGAGTTCGTTTGTGTCGGATTTCCACCATTCAAATCACCGCCCATAAAGGGATTAATATTAGCTAAAATGTTGAACTCGTTACATTGAAAGGGTCAACGCTTATCAAAAAAAAAAGAAATATAAAACGGGAGGACTCAAATCTAAAAATATTCTTATTTTGTTAAAAATTACGTTGAGATTGAAGAGGCGCGCTGGCAGAATGCGTATTGAATAAAGCGGATGCAAATGGGTTCGAAGCACCAATTGAATCATTGGTTTGTTGCTGAGCTGGTGAGTCATAAAAGCTCAATAAATCTGCCGGATTTCCACTCGTCGCCGATGGCGTAGACGTCCCAAACGGATTCGAAGCTATAGCTAGCAAAATTCGCAATTAAAAAATTGAAAATAAAACATTGAATCAAATAAATTAAATTGAAAACATACATTGTTGTTGAAATTGCTGAGGATTTTGTTGAAGTTGCTTTTGGCGCTGTTCTTCATATTGGCGCAGTCTTTCCTTTTCCTCCTCCAAATATTTCTGCTTCGCTAATTCATCAATACCACCGCCAGAATTTAAGCTTTGAGTAAACGCATTTAAAGACTCATTTTGCTGATAAATTTGTTGGCTGACCATCTAAAAAATCGTAGCTATAGTTAATAACTAAGAGATTATGGGTATTACGAGAGTCACACCCACCCCTCCCCTTGTCGTTTTTGGAAAAAAAATATTCCGGTAATCACAAATTATCCAAACATTAGAACATTACTGGTTCTTTAAAATTACCTGTTGCGCCGAGGAAGTTGGAGGTGCGCCTTTTCCACCCTCTAAATGGTAAAGATGCGCCTCAAGTGCTTCGAGTAATGACGCCGGCGCTCGTGTCAAATCGGGAATCTCACCGCGATCAATTCCAACAGTCTCGGCCACACGTAAAAAATCCGAGACTTTATCCAAACGGAACTAAATTCAAAATAGTTTGTATAAAAAATTTGAAAAAATTACGACCTACCAAAAAAGCTTTATACATGTCAAGAGCCTCGCGACATTGCTTCTTGTTCATGTCGAAAAATTTTTCCAACAAATTTATTACACCATCATTGTAACACGCAAAAAGTCGAATCAAATCGCGAAACAACAAAATAAAAGAGCAATTAATAACGCCGTTATTCAATTCCGAACTCGACACCTTAAAATAAAAAACTTATAATAATTTTAAAAACCTATAAGAACAAACTTGAAATTCCAAAAGCGCGTCAATCTGATTCTGAAGAATAGGAAGAGTTTTTAAAAGTTGATCAGCGTGCATTGTTCGCAAAAGTCCATCCTCTCTACCACGCTTAACCTTGCAAAAGTCAAAGGCACACAAGCGATAAGTGTGAATTTTTTCGGAGATGTACTTCGCATATCGCCGCACATGCGTCGACATGTCATATCCTACAACGAAAATTCTGTAATACAGAAACACAACTAAATTTTTACCTGCAGCCATCGCACTAGTTTGCATAGTTGATTTGTCTAGAAAGCCCGACAAATTAATAGTCGTATTACATGAGGCCAAATACTGTGAAAAACGCTAAAAATAAAGTTTTTAGATATTTGAATTTTCAAACTAACGACATTTCAGTAAAATAAACAAGTACACTACTTCATTTCCATAGCACATTAAGTTGTGAATCGTGATCAAGGCTTTGTAAATAACGATCCAATTCGGGTTTTGCGTCCTTTCGATGAGAAGATTTGCCATAGATGGAATAGAAACGTTTGGTTCGTTTGTGCAATGCAATAAATCTAAATTCGGTCAATCAAACTTAATATAAACTACATACAATCATTCATGAAAAAATTCTTTAAAACTACAAATTTCAATAAAAAATTCAAAAATTTCAAATAATAAAAAACAAAAAAAATTACAATCGCAGTGTTTCTTTTTCGGAGCCATTAGTTCCTCCGTAGTCGCTTTACAAATCGTTTTCCCTAAAAATGCAATTTACACATTAATTTTCTCTTAATTTCTTTCGAATAAATGTATCGCACCCAATTGAGATCCAGCCAGAGAATGTTTCGCTGCCGTAAGACGATCCGTAATAGTTTGACCACCCGTGGTGAAGGGCATAGGCTGATGCAGTGCCTTACCGAAAGCAGATTCCAGTGACTGCATGTCTCCAAAATATGTTCAACAATCAATGGACAAAAATAATCTAAAAAATTATTCTCTGAAAATAGTCTGAGCCAAAGTAAGTTCATAGATGATGCGAGAAAATTAAATACGAAAACTAAATCCAACCAAAAAGTTCATTATGCCACACAAAAATTAATAAAAAATGAAAGACAAAATTCGCACCTATAATTATTTCCATTTCTGTTAAATATTGTAATTTTTTAAGATTTTCAGCCTTAGTCAAGGGCCGACTCATAGTACACATAAGAGTGAAACCTTGCAGAAGTTGAAACAGAAATAATTTTGAATTTACATATTTTAAAAAATTTTCTTGAAAAAAACATTAATTTTTGGAAAAGAAACGAAGTCGATTTTATTTTAATTAAAATTATTTCATTTTCATTTCAACTTCTTCAAATTTAAATCACAAAGGTTTCGCCTTACTATTACAACTTCGACCATGAGAAATGGAAATTTATTCATACTTATTTGCAAAAACATAAACATAAGAAACAAAAAAATGTATTAGAATTTTTTTGTAAAAAATTCAAGAGCGTCATACAAAAATTTTGCATCCACTAATAGCAATAAAAAAAAGTTTGCAGAGTTTGCAGCTTAAAAAATCTGCGTAACAGAAAAACTACTGTGCTGTGAAGGGCAATCTTCAGCTCTGAATAGACATTAAAACAACAAAATAATGATTCTGCCTGTGTTAGCTCCCTTGATAACAAAGAAAAATAAATTAAAAACGGTTAAATTTTTAAGAAACATTACCAGAGAAAAGCGGTAAACTTTATACATGAACGCAGTGCAAAACCAAATTTGAAAAACCTAAGCTTCAAGAAGTATACGAGAATTGTTTTTAAAATGTACAAATATCGCTATTTTGCCGGCTTTTCTTTTACGCAAACAAAAAACATAAGCAATACGCGAAGAGAAAATGTGAAGAGACGAGAACATTCGCCACGCAGCATTTCCAATAAATATTGTTAGACTATCACAGCAAAAGACACTAAGAGCATAAAATGCCGGAGAGAATAATCGATTTCCCATTTCCAGCTATAAGGAACGCCGGCATTCACAAAAAAGCTCCAGCAAAAAGCAAAAAAATTTAAAGTTAGGCAGGTGAATATACGCAAAAAACACATGCAAACAAACTTACCATAAAAGTTCGATGTATTACTCAACGCAAGAGGTTTTGAATTGAAGATAAATTAATATATACAGGGTGACCAAAAAGCCCTTGCACAAATTGCTTAAAATTAAATTTTCGCGGTGTTATTGGAAATTTTTGTTATTGTAGTTAAGCCTATCTTGTAGCCCGTGAAATTCTGTACAAGTCTTGTTTTTGTTTTTGCCTTTTGTAATTGTTTTTGTACTCTTTGCTATGAGCGGGCGAACAAACGGTTTAGCTGTCGTAAAATTGTTCGAATCGGTAAAGTCGGCGTTTGACATCACGAAACTTCTCAGCATCCCTAGAAAAACGACCTACGAAGCCGTCAAACGCTACAAGGAGTTAGTACAGACCATGAAGTGGGCCACTGGCCACCGTGACGACTCGTCAGAACGTGGAGAAGCTCCCACGCCGAGTTTGTCGACATCCCGGAAAATCGATAAGATAGCGGGCTAGGGAGATGAAAATGAAGCGTGAATCGGTTCATTTAATGGTCCACAACATGCTAAAGCTTCATATTTATATGCTAGTAATGGGCCATTATCTGGATGAGCGATTGAAGCACGTACGGCTCAACAATGCGCAAATTTTCCCCGAAAAGAGGTTGTTTGGGCCGATTTTGTTTATCGGCGAGAAGGTTTTTACGATCCTGTTGTCAATCGCCAAAACGACCACCAAATTCTGCAAAAATTGATAGATATTATTCAGAATTTTTTACTC
>SAUE01000126.1:66907-94466 GCA_009724625.1 Deladenus siricidicola | reverse complement strand
GACCAATGAAGGGTTTCCTTTTTTTAGTAATGGTTTTATGATTGCGCGTTTCCAAGCTGTTGGTACTAGTCCTTTGCTTAATGATAGACGACAAATATATATAAAGTAATAATATATATAAAGTAAAATCATGTTTTCAACGTGTTTTTAAAGCAATTTAATGTGAATATGCATGTTTTGGTAATTTTTTTACTCATTTCTAAATCGTTCTTCCATTGGAATTATATGACTTGCAGAACTCTTCGTGCAAAACTTGCAGAATTTTTGAATTATTCTTGCAGAACTTTCGTGCCAGGACCAACGTCATTTAAACTTGAATTAATTCGACTTAATTTTAACTTACGTTAAATTTAAGTTTAAATTTTGCCACTTAATTTTAAATTTAACTTTTAAAAATAAAATTTTGCCACTTTATTTTTAAAAGTTAAATTTAAAATTAAATTTTGCCACTTTATTTTCAAAAATAAAGTGAAGTATTTAATTTTGCCACTTTGTTTTTCTGGGTAAAGTGAAGTCCACTTCATTTTTGAAAGTTAATTTTTCGTGGAAACACAGAGCTTAAAAATTCAAAAAAATTTGAATTTAAGCTAGTTATAAGCAAAAAAGTCTTAAAAATGCTTAAAAACATTGATTTAAGACGATTTGACGTTCCCTGCCTGCCCACACTCCAATTTAGCCGATATATTTTTTAATTTTAAAAATTCCGGCCATTTAAACTTCCGGAATTCCGATGCTCAAAAATGTTTTTGAGCCTCGGATTCCGAATTTAAAATTTTTACTTGCGCCTAATTCTGATGTAAATTGATTGGCAAAATCTTCCAAGTTTAAAATTTCTAAAGACAACTTTGGCAGAACGCGTACTTACAACAAGTGGTAGCAGGGGTGGGCCCAGGGGTATACCCGGGTACCCTTCCCGAGCTAAGGAATTTCGAAAACACCATTAACTTTGAGTCAAAGTCTTTGATCCCAATCTTTGTAAACAAAGTTTGAGCTTTCACAAAATTAAAATTTTTTGCTTACTCCTATGGAAAATTTTTTGGCCTGTCACTCTTCGATTGATAGCACCGTCACGGCGCACGTACCTTGTTCCGGGAAAACTCCAGGAAATAATATTTTGAATTAAATTAAATATTCTGTAAAGGTTTGTTTTTCGATTTTCTAAAACTGGTAATTGCATATTTCTTAAGCGGAAATGTTTTGTGGCATACCTATACCCACAAAACTCATTAGCACTCATTTCATTTTTTTCAACGGACACATATTTTATGAAGACGATAAAAAGAAGATGATAAACTTTTACGCAGAACTTACCTTTTTTGCTGTTGACAACCCATTCCTTGGATTATTTTTATCCAATGCGGATTTAGGAAAAATATGTTTTGCAAATTTTATCTTTTCTTTGAATAAATTTCTGATAGAAGAATGGCTGGCTGCTTTTGTTACGCAAACTATGAAAATAATTCCGAAACTCTGGGCTTAAAAGCATAATATCGAATAAACGCCTTTAATTAATGCCTTTTATTCGTTTTAGGAGAAGTTATTCGAGTAGAGAAGAGACAAAACTGGAAAACCCTTAGGGAAGCGATAAGTAATAAGATTAGCATATTGCCAGCCCGGCCTACAGCACCTTCATCGACAAAATAGGAGTGTAAATGTAAGTTATGTTATTTTCTTACATTTTCTGTATATTTCTTTTGTTTTTTTGAGGATAATTCTTTATATTTTTTTCATTGTTAAATTTTATTTAAGAGAAAATTGCATGTTGCATGTACTTTTTCAGTTACCCCGTCCCTATAACCAATTTTTTACAAGTTAATTTTTTATTTAAATATTATGAAATTTAAAAACAATAAATTAGTAATTTTTTGGACCATAAAACGCGACGTGTTTGAGTTTTGAAAAATTTGGTCAGAAGGGAACAGAAAATACCAAAGTGTAAATTGACGAAAAACGAAAAATTGAATATCGAAATATTTTAGTAATTTTATGCTATCATGCGACTAATTCTTTGAAATTTTATGTATTTATTCTGAAAAATTGAAAACAATTTTTACAAAAAATAAAAAGCACAACTCTTCTAACATCAAATCAGTTATAAAGCATAAATTCATCTTCCAAATTTTTTATTGAAAAAAATTTTTGTGATCGTTCAAATTCCAAAAAACAGCAAGAAAAAGCAATCTTATTTTTGTTTTCTTTTTTTTTAATTTTTCTCAGCGTAAAAAATTTCGGAATATCATATATCATGAATAAAATTTCACATTGAAAGAAAAAACTAAAAAATAAAATAAAGCATATTTGTCAGGCAAATTGATGAAAAATTAAACGTACATTCAAATACAATTTTTGTAAATTTTCAAACAGCAAAAGTAATAAATAATGACAATTTGTAACCTTATTATTGACATATTAAAGCTGTAAACCAAAGCAATTTATGCATAGAAAAGCCACGTTTCCCGAGCGAGGACAAAATGGCATATTTCATCAAAAAATAAATCTCCAAAAAACGAACAGAAACTGAGTAATTTTTCGGAACGACAATACGTAAGATATGACTAAAATGTAAACAATGAACATACATTGACTGTTGCACAAATTTAAATTGCAATATATCCTAGCAGAAGAGGATTTAAAGTCATTGCTCATTGCCGCTCGCTAAAGAACTTGCAATGGTAGTACTCGCAATCAAATCATTCCTCGATTCGGCGCAATTGCGATTTCGAATTCGATCGCAATCTGTGGAGTTGCCTCCTATCTCGCGATAGGATGGTGACTTTGCTGTCGTCTCTCCATTGTTGTTCAGCCGCGAGCTTAACAGTGCTGCATGTTGTAGTTGACTCAACAGCAACTGAGGCGCAAATTTTTTTGCATTTTCGGTCGACGCAGCGTCAGTACGGTGTTGAGCTAGAGGACTTTGTTGTTGTTGTTGTTGAAATAGCGCAGCAGTTAAAAACTTTGTCATAAAATTCTGACCAAACGACTCGTTATTGCAATTTCCATTCACGTTTTTACTTTGTTGTGCAAATAGTGTCCTACTAATTTCATCCGGCATACCGCCACCTTTCGCGTTTTGGGAGCCGCTGAAAAGTGTCGTAATTAGTTGTTGTTGCTGTTGGGCCTGTTGCAAAAGTGCTAGCGGTGGATTTTGACTTTGGTTCTGAAGCATCCAGCTCGTCACCGCCGCTGCTGCACGCTGTTGCTGTTGCGCGAGGACGTTGGCCAGAAAACTCGAATATTGTTCTAAAAGTATAAATCAGTTATTACTATTGGATATTATACGACTAATTTATATTGCAAGATAATTATCCGTTCAGTCCACTTAGGCTTAGGAATCGTCAATTTGCAATTTAAAAATCGGTAAACATTTACTGGAAAGTACTAACCGGTGAATAGCGCATTTGGAGCTGTATTTTTTGACAAATACGGTGATGAGGCAAAAAGCGCCGATATTGCTGATGAATTTGGTGAATGATTCATGTGGTTATTCGACATTTTGTGTTGATTTTCAACATCTCTTACATCTACTTCATCGTTGACAGGGTTTGCCCTCGGCCGCTTTGTCAAAGGCTCATCAATCTCGCTTTTGTCATTCTTATGGGCAGATAAGGCGTTGAAAAGGTCATAGGCCAGTTTCGACGATTCTTCGTTCCTTTTCTCATCAGTGCTGCTAAATAACATTTTGGATTATTGAATTTTAAATCCCGATCAATTACAATAATTCGAAAGGGTTCATGAACTGAACATTTTTCACAAAAACTTTTCATGAAACGAAATAGTTCTTTGCATCTTTTTTGCCAAAACATTTTTGCAACCTAGTTCGCTACGTGAACTTTATTCAAACTTTTTAAATCATCGTAAAAACAACATGTAGGATTTTTTTTAATTTTTTGAAATTATGGAAAAAAGAAATTATGGTGTATGTTTGATATTTCATTTTTTGAAATCGATCTTCTTTATTTTATTTTTGCCCCGTTCATTTCCGATTTTTTCAAATTTTATTGAACAATAATATGAATTTATTATATTTTCTTATTTATAATTTTACTCTGCATTTTTTTCGTTATAAAAAATTCAGATGTGCAAAAATGCTAACTAGCGAGCGACCAGCACTTTGCCCAATTGAAAAAATGCTAACGGACACCAGTTGATAAAAAAATATGCTCCTCAACTCGATTTGATATTCTCACTTGACACAACTTGGCCTGAATAAATTAATGAAAATTGACAAAGAAACTACCAAAAATGAGGAGAATTTTAATGCTTTGAGTGATATCAATTCGACAATGATGAGTTGGAAAATGATAGTGTTGATGATCGTGAAGGAAAAATAGCGGTGAAATAACAATTGTGTCTGCCTTTTATGGCTTAAAATATGAAAATTTGCTGAGAAAGCTAAAAAAATACGTTAGGAGATGGAAGGAAAGAGTGATACTAAAAGAACATAAAGAATAGATGGTTATTAAAACAAAATATAGTACTGAGTTGTGACATCATTTCATGGTAAAATGTATATGTAAAATTCGCTCCTCAATTATTTGTTGATTTTAAAAGAAAAATGTCAACAAACAAATCTCAGACAAGATGCATGCTAAAAAAACCAGGCGGCTGTAACTAATCGATGAAAAGTTAATGACGAATATGTACATAAAATACACCAACAGCTCTTATTTTTTTCTTAGAAGAAAATAGAAGCATCTAAATTCTAGAAACATCTATTATATTATGAAAGTATTTAGGAAGGAATTATGAAAGTATTTTAGAATATGTTTTAGAACGGATTCTATAATACAATAAATTGCAAAATTCAGCAAAAAAACAGCCGTTGGACTATGGCGCCATAATATTTTTTGTAATTCTCATTGTTGTCTTGCGCACGATAAAATGAAAGTTTCATAACAACGTTTAGTGTGGAGCAGATGATGGAAAAATTCAAAAGATTCAAATTAAAAATTAAACGACACTAACTGTCATTTCATTTATGCAACAGGAGAAGGGAATTTGAAAAAAGGGAAATGAATGGCCTCATGGGAAATAAGAGGAATGTCCCCACATTTGCTCTTATCATCCACAAAATTGATATTACTGTGTTTATTTTGTCAACTCCACCACAAGTCATCGTAAATAATTCATTGACCGAAATGAGTTTACGATAATATCTTTTTCTTCGAGAAGTTCCTCAACTCAATCAGAAGTGCAACAAAACAAATTATAAAATACAACTTGTCAATTTTTTCAAAACGATGCAGAAAAACGCTGCTCAAAACAATCGCCTTTTTTTGAAAATTAAATAACAACAAAAATTATGCGTAGTTATTAAAAAATCAATATATTTTATCGATTAAATTGTTTCAAAATGTACTTATACCTCATTTAAAAACTTCATAAAAATAGAGCTACAGTAGTTCACGATATTATCTTTTTAGTGGGATACTTTTTTTAATTACTATTGGCCAAAAGTCGGACTTTTGTTCTCCCTATTTGTTTCATATTTCCCTTACAATAATATGTCATAGGAAAGAAGATATTTGAAAAATTACAAAGTCAAGCAAAAAATGCCGCGGTATTTCATTGCCAATTTCTTTCCAATCTTCCTTCATGTTTGAAAGAAATTGGAAGAAAGAAAAACAAATAAAGAAAATTTCTTTTGCGCTCATTTTGATGCAATATTTTAAAGTTTTTAGAATATTGTGACAGCCGCTTCACTTTCCAATAGCCAGCGGTTGTTGCACATCTAACCATAAGATGAATAAGATGTGTTATACAAAAGCGGGCGATTTCAAAAAATTAAGATCTATCGCCTTTATGTACAAAATTTGTACAAATATACAGCAGAAATTTTTTCTAAATTCTCTAAAGCACTAAAAATATGATTACCTTGTATTTGTAGCTGCTTTCATAAATCCATCCATCATTACGTCCGCTTGATTTCGAACTGTAAGATCTAATGGAATTTCCTCCTTCCTAGGCAAGGCGAATTTTGTCGTCATTGTAGACATCAATTCGCCAAAATCAGTTTTAGCAATAAGCGAATTAGCATTACTATTGACGTTCTGCGTACACGTTTCTTCAATTTTTTCGGGAATTCCGTTTTTAATGATTCCGCTGTTAATCAATGTACCATTTGCATTTCGTTGAAGTTTGAGGCTTTTGCGTGCCATTTTTTGTTGATATGCAATGGGACATCCACTCAGGCTACGGTGGCTGCTGCGCGACGAATTAACATGACCTTTGCCGGTGCACCCCGGTGTGGTACATCGTAAACTGGAATCCGTTTGGAGAGCCAACACTGAAATTTTAATTAAATTTTAATGATATCGTTCAGCCAAATTTATGTGACTTGTTCCTTTCCAACGCAAAAATTTGCATAATCACTGAACTTAAAGGAGAAGATATAAATTTAAGAACTAATCTTAACCACATTGTTTAAAAGCCAAAAATCGATGAAATTGGTAGATAGAAGGCGATGAAAGTATAAAGCAAGAAATGAAAGAATTTTAATGCAAATAAAAAGGGCTTAAGGGGTGGAATGGGTTAATTTGAAATGTTTGAATGGCCTTTTTTATTGCAACAATTGATATTTGTTACAAAACAAAATGAAACAATATCTTCGTTTTTTAGCCAAAAAATAATATATGAAAAAATGTATACCATTCGATTTTTTAATACATTATCATTATTTCCAAACAATTTTTCAATTTTTGTTAATAAATTTCATCTTACGCAAAATCCCTGGCTTTTTCGGAAATTTACTTCTGCCAAATAAAAGCAATATTAATAACAACACGTTTTGTGTTTGAGCCTTGCTTAAAATCTAATTCTCGCCAATAACTGCCATTTCTCCAAAAACAATATTTAATGTTTGCGGAAAAGAGCCATATGTGTTTTATGTGTTTTCAATACCCAAGCTAAGAAGTTGGTTCTACGTTATTGTTTGCATTAGCACTTGTATTTGATTAATTTAAAAGTGTTGGACATGAAAAACAAAGTCGCATTTTCATACGATGCAAGGAATATTAAAGTCAGCCCCTTTTATTAATTGTATAACGGATATTTTTTGGAAGTCAGTTCGTAGATTTTCGGAGGAAGACAAGACTAGAAAATGAACAAAATTTGAATATCCTAAATTTGTACCTAACACAGTAATGTCGGTTAGTAACTATTTCATTTTTTTCTAAAAGAGCCTTCGAAGGAAAATATCAATTTTTGCGGGTAACCAACGATGGAAAATTAATTCAAATATGTTGTTATAATGTGGCTGCTTTGTACCGCTGGTGTTTTTTAGATGCGCAAAAGACTGAAAAATAGGAAAGCTTGTTAACACAAAAAACACATTGTCTTCAAAAAATTTCAAACTCATTAATCTTAGGGAAACGAAGATTTTTATATGAATTTTTAAGCAAAAATTTTGTTTTAAACATTCAATTTACACGTACATTTATAGATGTACGAAATATTTGGCGAGGAACGTTGTTAAAAAATGTATGCTAACTCATGACACGAGAAAAAATATGTTTGCTAACTCATGACATAAATAGTAAATATTACCAAATTAAAAAGAGGGAAATGATTTAGTTTTTCTCCTCTACTTATCATTCTACCATTCCGAGAAAATAAAAAAAAAAACATTTAAAAAACATGTATGGTAGAATGAACTATATCTGCATGGTCATGAAAACATGATTTACAACAAAACCTTATTCAATGTTAAATGCTTATGTAAATTATTTTAATAATTGAAGAACAATACAGAAAAAATAATGATTATTTACACAAAATTGTACATTACACCAAAGTTTAAATAATGTGTTTCTTGTAAAATTTTACATATACCGAAAAAATATAACAAAAATATTTTTAAACTAGAGTTGAAAATTCTTTTCCTAATTTTAAATGGATTTTTAATAACTTTTATGGAGACACACATTTCCTTTTGATATCCAGTATAAAAATAAATAAATTATTTTTTTACGAGTTGATTTAATAATTTAGATGAATCCGTCCAACGCAGATCCGAGCACCGGGGAATTTCCATCACATGAGATGTTTGTGAAGTAAGTTTGAATTTTATTGTTTCTGGTTTTCCAAATAATTTCACATAGGTTTTTCTTCCCAGATCCACGAATACATTGTCGCACACGTTATTTTTATAAACGCATTACAAGGAGTGTAGTGCAACTCTCCCTAATTATTTTTACCGTATTGCTGATATATGAGGGTATAGAAGATTGTTAAGAGTTTGGGAAGGGTCATAAAAATTATGAAGCTGGAGTTTCCTGTTATACTGATTACTGGTTTAGGCATTATTTGGGAAGGCGTACACAAAAGGAGGTGGAAGAGAGCGGCGCATTCGAAAGCGACATGTTCTTCTTCTACCACCGTATTCCCGAAGCGGAGGAAATTAACGAAGAAAACATTCCCGACAAAATCTCTCTATGTTTTGCGACCGCAAAAACTCCAGCCACGCCCGCAACGATTCACAAGCCCATTATACCTACTGTGGAATGCAATGTCAGACTCTACTTTTCTTCTCCTCAACCGCAACGTAAGCCAACTAGTGTCTTTCATAAGCTTAATTCTGATCGAAATCATACGAGGTCGCCACCCTAATTATTATTTTAATCGTATTGCTATTTTCTTTGTACGATTTTTTATAAATACAATGCAAAGGTTAATATAAAATGCGTTTAATACTTTCCACGTTCGTTTTGATTATAATTATTGAATACTTAGGCTAGCAGTTTCTAAGACCTGCAACATGTACCCAAAATTTAACCTAAAATTAACAATTTAACTAACGTTGAATGGTCGTTTTGTCCGGTCGACGTGGACATCCGGATAGACTTCTGTGATGAGTATAAAGACCTGTTTGATGACCAGACCCGTCACATCCGGGCGTTGGGCAAGAAAGTTTGCCTCCGCCATCTGAAGTTTGTATAATTTTTCAGTTTTCCAGAGAAAATATGCAACTGTTACCTTTGTTTCGCAGATTGAAAACACCATTTTGTTCAAATGAGTGAAAGGATGACGAGGGAGATCCGTTGTTAGCGTTATTCAAAAGCGAGTTGCCAAAATATTCATCGACAAAGTCTTCGTCGTCTGAGGGATGCGGTGGGGACGCTGACGACGGATTAGAAAAGCTTAGAGTTGGCGGGTGAACGCTTATCAATTGTTGTTGTTCTCTGAAATCTCCACCGTGGAGATTGTCCACTCCTCCGTCGCTCATTTGTTGTTGTAGATTATGTTGTTGATCGACTGAGAATGAACTGGATGAGGAAGTGAGCAAAGGTGACACGGAATTCGATGATGGACGAGTCGATAACTCTTCACCAATAATTTTGTCGTTATTGTCATTCATCGATGTTTTGATGTCTACAGATAGCAAAAGAGGTTGAATTTTACGTTCTTTGGAAATAATTGGATTTTCTTTGCCTTCAACATAACCGCAAATTGTTCGTTTTACTGGTAGGTCGAACTTAAGTCGTATAATTTCCTCATCAATGTCATCCTTGTTGAATTTTTCATCCTTTGACATTATTTGGGCAGTATTAGCCGTAAAGGCTGATGTCGAATAATTTTCCTCTTGTGAGTTGGAATTGTTGTTGTTATTGTCATTTTCTTTGGTGGCATTCTCTTCATTATCATAACAATTACTGGTATTTGATCCACATACTGATAGTGGAGAGTTAGGCAATAATGATGTAGCAGGTGTCTGTGAATTACTTTCACGAATTGATGGAACATTTTCGTGTTGCAATCTCTGCTCCTGATCGACGACAACGCGTACAATGTCTTTAGCTAAAATTTTGAACAATTAAAACATTGCTAAATATTTTTCAGCTTTACACAGCCAAGCACTTCTTCAGTTCCCCCCCTGACCAAATTTTAATAAATATGCAACATCATACAATATCCTAGAAAACATGTTATAAGATCAAGTAATTCCTAAGTGAGTAGAAATGAAGGTAACCTTCTGGTTTTCGCCGACGTTTTTGTTTCATTGGGCTTGCAAGTTCGTTGTCATACTCCAAAGTTTCTGCAGGTGAAATAGAACCTCTGAGGAAACAATCATCATCTCTGTTATTTATGTCTTCACTATTTTCAGCCACCGAATTTCGCCCCGATTTGTTTTCATTATTTACAGAAAGCGGTTTGTCGTTTTCAGAAGAAATTTTGTTACTGATTTCATGGTTCATCGGCAGATTAGACGAGGATGGAATCATTTCGGTTATCTCCAACATACGCTTAGAAGTTTCTTCATTTTCAATTATTTTACACTGATCATTATGACTCGGCTGTTGATCGGATTGTGCGTGATTACCAATAAATTCTCGTTGACAATCATTATTTTTCGTAGTCGAAAGGATTAGAGAATTAGATGCCATTAATTCTCCTAAAATAAATTACAGATATTATTCGTTTCAACGAAAATGTACATTTTCGAATTACAGTATTGCAATTTTTATTTATATTTTTTAATTTGAAAACATTAGCAAATTCTTTAGTTGTGAAAGTGAAAACAATACTTTTTTCAAAAAGGGGATCACGCAATCGTAACAAAAACAACTTCTTTCTTACTGGCAATTAAACGAAAAAATGAAATAAAGCTAAAACAATATTTTATGCATAAATTCATATTGGGGAATTTTTAACCGGATATTAATTACAGGATTTGAGCGAATCGGCTTGTTTCGCACTTTTTTCAAACTTTCAACAACCAGCCAATATGAAAGACAGCGTATCGTATCATTTGAAAACTTTTTTGTTCTTATCCAATGAAATTGAAAGAAGAAATTGGAAAGTTAACAGCAGCACACAAAATGAAAAGAAATTTTTGAGAAATGAAAGCAAAGCAAACCACAACTCCTTCTTTTTCTGACTAAATGCGAGCCATAAGTAAGCATAAAGGAACAGAATTGGAAAAGGAAAATGGTAAGCATACACTTTTTAGAGTTAGTTAATATTTCAATGGCTGTCGGTTGGCTACGTTTTCACTTTTTTTTGTCTTTGCTTGTAAAGAAAGGAAACTAACACTATAAAAGCATCGGTATTTCGTTGAGAAGTAAAGTTAGAGAAAAAAGCATAAGTTTTCACTTCATATTTCATTACTGTTATTTAAGACACGTAGAATGGCTGAGATGGAGCATACGTAACGAAACATAAGCATTCTGACATTAATGCGTGTAAATAAAATCCGTGTGCATATAAGCTAGCGAAAACCTTAATTCAAATGAAAGTGAGCAATTATAGTTATGTGGCGGTTTTGTGATTGTGTAGCAAGTAATTTTTCAATAGAAATATGATAGACAAACTCGGTAAAAGTTTTGAAATATGAACATTTTTCTGCTTATAATTGAAAAATTAAAATTTGGAACGTGGGCATGTATATGAATGAATTCTTTTATTTTTTTATTAGTAAAAATTGTTCAAAATTGTTCAACAATTTTTCAGTTTTGACGAACATAACGTTTAACTTGCAAACGGTGAAAAGTTCTCAATTTTCATGTTTTTTAATTGGAAGAGCAAAATCACTTATAGAATTACTACGGTACTTTGAAAATATTTTCAATTTCAAAAATTTTTAGTCGACATTTCAGAAAGTTGAAAGAGATTCTCAAAGTACGATAGCTTTGTTATGATAAGTTTTTTGAGGAATGAAAACGTAGCCCTCATTAACGCCGAAAACATAAAAAACATCTCAACACTTCATTTTGAATTTAGTTTTTTTCGCAAAAAAAATCGAAAATCTTTACGTCCCTGTTGCTGACGGAAAACAAATCAAAATTGATAATGAGATGTATGGAAGTTTTGATTGTGTATTTTAAAAAATCCATAAAAGTAAGGTTTTAGTAGTAGGAATTTCTATTTTATTAACAATTCGGCTGAAAAGGATTGCTTTGTGACGATTTTCTTCATCGATAGAATCCGAGCTAAGTTCAAAAGCATATTTGCTAATTTGTAGAGAATTAAATTTACACGTTAAAAATGGATTCGAAATTGACATATTTTTAAAAAAGGGGTTAATTCGACGCAAAAAATGGCTTGCATTGTCAAAATAAAATTAAAGTCAAAATATAAATTGAAAGGAATAGCAACGAGACTCGTGTAAATAAAATAGTAGAAACATAAATCAATCACAATAAATCAATAATTATCAATTTTTTTGTCAACTTACGCAAAATGTGTAAAAAGTTATACCAACACGAAAATATTGATACTTGTATTAAAAATACCTTTAAATTATCATTAGCTTATTTTCTTAGTAATCGAAATAAATTTTGCGAATACATATTTGTACGACGACCATGTATGGAGCTCGAAGTAAACGACAAAAGGCTGATTAAATTTCAAAATATATTTATAAAAAGTTGAAAAAATTCTCTTCCACTGTTCGAAGAAGAAGGCATGTTATGAATTTTTTTGCCCAAATAGAATAATTTTTTTGAACCTAAAATAACTTGTCTAATTAATTCTTTTTAACGAAAGGAATATATTAAATTGAAATTTGAAAAGCAGAATAAATTATTCGGATTTACAACAAAAAAATTAAACTTTCATAATTTACTGTGGATTCAAAAGGAAATCAACTTCTGCAATAACACTAACAAACAAAAAACGGTTATCGCGGCAGCGGTGAAAACATTTGAAAAGTCAAAAGAAAGGGGTAAATTATAAAAAAGGAAATGACCAAGTAAAAAAAGATTTCCAAAAAGTAAAGAACATGAAACATCTGTTCTCAACTTTTTCTTCTTTATTCCAAAACCACAATCCGTGCTTCTTTATGTTATTATCGGTAATTGTTAGAATTTTTCTTAATTTAGTCCTTTTTCTTGAAAAGGCGTTTTCGGTTATCGTGCATATTTTTCAAATACTAATTTTGAGGATTTGCAAAAAATATTGTCGACACAACCTCTTACTTAATCAGAAGTCCAAAGAAGTCTAAAATTTCCAAAAACTTGTAAAATCCAATAGAATTTAGTGTTAAAATTATATTCCTCTCCCTGAATATTTACTATTTTAGAACTGCATTTTTAACAAAATATAGAACTTCAGTAAACCGAACTTTAACTGATGTTTAACAAAAATGGGAAGTTTCTAAAGTAGAATGCTGGCCGGTAAGCAAACATTTTTTTGAAAAGTATCTGGTCGATGTTAAAAAAGCCAATGTTTCCTAAAATGAAATATAACCACCATTCAATAGAAAATTAGCACCTTGTTAAAATATGTCGAATGCGCAATTGTGTGGTTTGATTTAAGCAAGTATAGATACTGCAAAAAATATAAAATATATTTAATAAAATATCATGTAAAACAATAAAAGGAAAAGAAAGATAAAACTTCGAATTGCTTTAAAATATGGATTTTTTTGAAGTTGAATCTAGCAGTAAGATTTGAGTTTTAAAAAGGAATAAAATAATGGTCAAAAATGGGCAATATGCACAAAGTTGGCGTTGCTCAGATTTTTTTATCGAGCTGAAAATGGCAGATGTGTCGCATTTCTTCATTCTGAAAAAATATACAAAAGTGGGAATGTATTTTCCTGTTTCATGTATCCTTGTTCGTGCTTTTCAATTGTAAAATTAAAAACGCAATTTTTACCATTAATGCAAACACATGGGCTGCTCCAATATAAAACTTTGTCTAATCCAAGCTCAACAATTCAAGCGCAGCAGCTAGTGTTTCAATAATGGAGACATTTTCACATCATGTTGAATTTAAGTTTATTTAATTTTTTGTTCAATATAGCATACGACTTGATTTGTATGTATAATATAAAACATTCGATACGATACACATTTGTCCGAGTTTAAATATTTCTAAATATTGCTCAACTGTGGGCTTCTTCTACTATTCATATAATTTTATTATTGAAGTTCTATAATTATTTCGTTTTTTACATTCTTATGGAGTGTCTAATTCGTTCTTCTTACCCCCTTTTCTCTGGTGGTTTTCATTCCACATATTTTGTAGTTATTCTGTATTTTTTCACATCATTTTTTCATTTTCGTCCGGATTTCTCTTACTTTCTCGCGCATGATACTTTTTATCCTCGCAGAATGCTGTGGTGGATTATGAAAGGACAAGCAATAGAACGCAAATATAAAGAAAAAAAATCACAAAATATTTGTTTGAGAAACACCTGCTACCACAAAAAAATTACAACAAATTTTTTATGTTGCGCTAATATTTTTTGTCTTGAAATAAAAAATATTAAAATTAAAAATGCAAAAATGGACTTCCTTTCAACGAAAAAATATGTACTGTAAAACATTTTGTTACAAATGATAAATTTGTTAAATAGTACAAAATGAACCGATTAATATTCCAATTTTTAAAAAACCTCTATCGTATAATATTTACTCGTAGTGATCAAAAATGTATATATACATAACCGTATACATATATGTGTATATATAGCTATATGAAACATGTTCGATAATATGTATGGAAAAATATTTTAATGGTGTTTTAAATTAATTTGTTCTAAAAAAGCGGAAAAATAGTCGATTGAATAAAACAAAGTGTGGGGGAAATGGTAGCTTAAAGTTTGAAATTTTATTCACTACTAAAAATAGCAAACATTATTCATTTCGTTTTTTATTTTCGTTTTTGCTTGAAAAATCAAAAAAGTGTATAAGTCGCACTTTTAAAAATTTAAGACTTCTTTGCTAAAATTTTTTACGAAGGTATTGAGGATTGTCTTTTACAAAATTTATTAGGCAATTTTAAAAACACATTGTGTTTTCTCGATCTCATTATTGTAAATATATGTGAAGACGATGGATTATACACAAAAATTAATTCTGAATTGTTCATTTTCTGTTCTTTTTCTCTAAACTATTCTTTGTATTTTCTGATTAAAAAAGTCCAAAGAACATGGCTTTTTTGAATTTGCTTTTGAGGATTTGTGATTTTTATTGACGAAGTTTAACAGCAATTTTCATGAATTAAAAAAAACCTCCTAAGAATAAACGACTATTGCATTTGATAGCATAGATTCATACAAAAAATACTAAAATTAAGCTCTAGCCACTAAATCTTCACCAATAAATTCGTATATGTAATCAGTTGAATTTCATTTGTTTGCATTCCCACGGCAAAATAAGAAATAATGAAAAAGTAAAGTATTAAGTTGCTAAAAAGCGAAACAAAAGCAATTAGTAAAAACACGAAAATTGTCCGCAAAACAGGAAGAATTTAACAGAAAATTTAATAGACAAATTTTGTTCAAAATTAAAATGGCAAAATACAGCATGAAATTTGAGATAGAAAATTCTTTTTTCCATAAAGGTGTAAAAAGCCAAATGCAGACGCTTTTTTCAAATGGAAAAGTGTTTCTTGAGAAGGTGACTTTCAGAAAAGTTTTCTATTTTTTAAATGTTTTCTCTCCCTACCCAACTTCCACGTAAAGCCTTCAGAATTCTCAAGTTTGGCATATTCAAACGAAAAGGTAAATAAAAATATTTTTAAAATAAAAAGTTAGTTTATTATCGCTTATTGTTAAACTTCTCCGCAGGCAGCTCATTTTAAAGATATGAGAAAATAGGGATTCATTTGAATTCGCACAAATAAACTTACAAAATCATTTTTTTTCTATGTTCTCATTATGTAAAATCTGCCTTTATTCACTAAAAAATTCAGAAAAGATTATTCCCGCCTTTGCTCCCAATAATGCTGATGATGATGAAGCTGGCGTGTATTTTTCATGTATCTATTTTTATTTGGACATTATTTGCTCTCATGTGTGCTGTTTCCTATTTTCGTCGTCATCAGTGTCATTGGGGCGAGTCTTTGACTTTCATAGTGTCCGGTATCGAATTACACTCCAAAATTTCTTCCACAAAACATAACTTTCCGTGTAAAAAATACATTGCGCAAAGTTTCTGCCGACATACAAAATGCCAACCGGATCCGAAGGCAAAATACAAACAAAATACGTAAAAGGTATAGAGTATGCCACGCATGGCATGAATATGCGAATTTGTGCGGTTTGACTTGACAAACAATCCACTAACGTTATATATAACATAATAACTTCAACTTTGGATCACTTTATATGTAAATTAATTAGTTTTATGATGAGTACGCTCTTTCTCTGTCCCTCTCTCTCATCCCTCTTTCTCTTCCCCCCCCCCCAATCATGAAGTTTTATTCTACCCAAAGATGTGGAGGAGTCTTAAGCTAAAATTCGTTATATTTTAATTTGTTAAAAAATTTTGTGTTTAAAAAACTATTAGATAAAAAAGTGGAATACGATTGTTGGAAAGTAATCGTAGGATTTTAGTTTGATTACCGGAAATTTTTCCGTACTTGAAGGTAAACTATTCTAAACATTTTGCAAATGCATTAACTAATTTTATCTATATGTGGTTTTATTTGTACATATCACCTGGCTTGGCTATCAGTGTTTACTTTTCTGAGGCAGCAAGGTTGATTTCGGGAGTAAGAATAGCCCAAAGTAATTTGGTTGACACGGTCTTCATGTAATTTTTGACTTTATGCGACACATTTGCATGGAAGTGACCTTTGTATGTATATCTGTTTTTAAACGTTAAGCTTAACGCGTTAAGTAAAGTGCGAAACTCTTAAAAATGAAAAATACAAAGGTGTATTGGCTCCGGTCGATGAACGAGAATATTTCCTATTAAGGTATATTAAGGCTATTAAGGTATACTGAGCTAGCAAAAAAAACAAGCCACTTTCATTTGAAGAATTAAAGTAATAAATTGTGTAAACTTGAAAATAAAAGGTCTGGAATAAAGAATACCGCGCAAAAATTTTTTGCGATTTTTTATTTAATTAAACGACTAATTTTTGTTTGCTTTATTTTTTATTTGATTTTTCGTAAATGTAGAAGTTACTTTAATAAAATTGGACAATAAATAATTTTATTATTTTCTTTTGTATTCCAAACCGAAAGATGTACAAATAAATTTCCATTAAAAAGTGTAATTTCTAATATGTATCATGTGTCTTGTGAACCGGTTAGGTTGGTGATCCTGAAAACAGGAGCAAAGACATGTTCCTTGGGTTCAATATATATTTCCCGTATCTTACGTGTGCAAGCCGAGGAATTTTATACAATAATAATTTAAAAAATGTAAATTGGTAAGGTATGTGAGAGGAGTAACGAAGAGGAAACTTTCCATTGTGGAAAAGTTTGTTTTGATTAAGGCACGAGCCATTTTCCCCTCTTTGCTACCGATTCATTTTCGTTATTTTATTAGCGTCGGTTGTCAATAACAAGCACGTCACTCTCCTGCCTATAAGCTAGAAAAAAGAAACGATCAACAAAAAATAATCGTTCCTATTTCTTCCTTTCAAGTTTTTGATAATTTCCGATTTCGTACTTCTCGACCAGTGTTTTCTAACATTTCTTGCTTATTTGGAAAATAAGATGAAAAAAACTTGAAAGCGTGGGGAGAAAAAACATCGTTGACTCATCGGCCGTTGAAAACTTTTGAATTTTTTTTTGGTAAAATACATTTATTCGATGATCATTAACTCTTCTCCACTGCCGACATTTTAATTTTTTCTCCTTCTACCATTTTAAAGCAAAAGCCAAAAGGTAAATGCCAAAACACTGACTAATGTCTCAAAAATAATACAAATGTTGAAAAATAATCAACTTTGTGTATCGATTTTAAAGCAGAAAAAAATCTAACTTAAACTACATGCCCATATTTTACAATTTAACTATTAAAAAACTATCCGACTTGGACTCTGGTTTTGATGGCAACTTTAATTTTATTCCGACGAAGTTTCAAATTTTCTGAATTGAATAAAAAATGAAACCAGAAAAAATGAAATCAGAATTTTTCCACAGAAAGAATATTAAACAAAAACTAAATAACAATAATAGTTATAAAATCAATATCGTTCAACTTCACAACAAGAATATATAAGACTGTTATCCATATTGTCTATTTTTCATCCAATCATATCCCGCTTTCGTCCCCTGAGGCGAATCTCCTTCAGCTTTCGAATAACTTCTGCCACATCATCGGAGGACCGCGTTTTGGACGGGTCGCTATTAGTATTTATGGACATACTATCGACGGCCACTTCAAGAGGATCGACGGGCTGCCTATAGGCGCCAATTATTTCGTCCATTACGAACTCAACGCTGTGGTGTGTCGAGCGAATTGCACGCTCCAAAACGTACAGATCCACGCCCTTCTCCTCCGCACCGTGGCTCACCTGCGAGAGGCCGAAGTCGATTAGCACCAATTCCCAAGGGAATTCGGCTTCGCCATTGCTGAGCCCACTGTCAGATGCAGGTTTAGGGCGTAAGAGGATATTAGAGGTCGTTAAATCGCCATGAATTATTGCTCCGTCATGAAGAAATCTTAGTAATCGACCCAGTTTAGCGCCGAATAAACGAACCGATTGCTAAAACACATGCGCGTGTTGTTGTCGAAAAACATAAATGTAACAAATTAAATTTTACTTGAAATTCCTCTTTGTTTCTTTTAATTCGCTCATCTTCAATAAATTGTTTTGCAGTCAAATCGCCTACTATGCGCTCATAAATAATCTCATTTGTAAAATTATTTACAAAATAAACCGCCGGCACAGCCACACCCATCTAAAATAATGTCACATTTATGATTTCTAGGACGAAAATGCAAATAAATCGAGAGTTTTTTCAATAATCTTCCACCAACCCAAAAAGCACTGAATTTTTTCTGAAATAGATAAGTTTAAAACCTCTTGGCACTTGCGAATGGCAGTCAACTCGGCCTTCACGCGCGACTTACTCAACGAGGCATCCAGCGTTGGATGACGGTATGATTTTGCGAAACGTTGTTTTAGTATAGCCGGACGGCCCAAGTAAGTACACTCGTAAAGTCGCGCCTCGGCGCCCTGCCTGAAGGGTGTGGTGCTGAGTTTATCGCACGAAAAGCCTTCTTCCCTTACGTCCGACAAAACTTCGTCTAAATACATCGAAAATTGTTAAATGCCACATATGCCACTTTAGAGGGGGATAGCTCCACAATGGTGAAAGAAACGGTTACAAAAAGTATGCTTAAAAAGTATTTTCAAAAAAATCATGAAAAGTTTGGTCAAATATTACGTACCCTTGCCGAATTCGTCGCATTTCAATTTATTATCGGCGGGAACACTAGATTTTTCATTTTGTTCCTCGTCTTCAGACTCAGATGAACTAACCAATGGCGGCAAATCCATCGGCCGATTGCGCTGTTCCAGCGCCTCTGCGTCCATTTTTTCCAGAAACTCTGATTGACGTCTAATCACCTGTAGATGTAAAAAAATTTTCACTTTAAAAATAAAGAAATTAAAAAAGTAAATGAATCCACGTTTTTGAGAAACTAATAAAAAAATTACCTCTTTAGAGTCGGAACAATCTCGATAGATATTCAGCGCTTCGGCGTTCAATTTGAGAAAAGTGGGACCCCATTTGAATGTGTAGAGAATTGCCTCAGCCGCCGCTGTTTCGCCGATTATGTAAAGCCCAGCTGCCAGCGCTTCTACACACGAAAGCTTACACGCGGTACCGTAATTCACCGGATTTGCGGCGATCAAAAAGGGTAAGAGCCGATGTTCAGCCGCCTAAATAATTTTAAATAAATTAAATTTTAGAAAAATTCATCCCAACACAATACCTTTATTCGCTGCAAGGGTGTTCGCTCTATTTGCTTCCATGAGCAGTCTACGACGGCTAAACCGTGCGATAAGATAAAAGATCGATCGGCTGGCGACAGAGTCCTCACGCCAGTCGGAGAAAGCACTATTCCAGGAAATTTTGCGCTTAACTTTTGTATAGACAACATTCCGAGACGATGAAGCTTTCGACCTGAACATCGCTTTGGATCACACTGATTAAAGTCGAACATTGCCATGTTACATGGCATTTTTCGAAGATCTAAATAAAAAAATGCTTAAGACAATGCCGTCAAACGCATACTGTTAAAATTTTAAACGACAATTACCTGGATTTCCGAACTTATTAACTTCGTCATCCGAATCATCGCTACTTTTATCGCTATTATCGTTTGCAGAAATCATTAAATTTTCGTTATCGTAAGAGGATTCCGCCTCCAATTCTTTCTCGCTTAAAAGCTGAGCACGCTTTCTATCGCTAGTACTCGATATGGGCTGATCCTGAGTCGGCTTTTCGTAGTTTGTGCGTTTCTTTATACGACCCATAGCTGTGAATTTGGGAGTAATCGATTGTAATAAATAGCTAAATTTATGCAAGCGATTTAGAAAGTTAGAAAAAAAGTATTGCAAACAAAAATTTACTCTGCGACTAGCCAATATTAGAGCTATAAAAATGAACTTTTTACATTGTAAAAATAAATTTCGAATAAATACGCCGACCGATTTTTCTGAGTAACGCCGAATAGAAAAATCCGCTATTTCGCGGACTTCTTTATTTCCTGCGATTTCATTGGCGGATTTACCTTTATTCCTACCGGTTCTCGTAAAAAAGGATAAAAGTTCTAGACAAGTTTCGAGGAGAACGGAAATTAATTTTGAATAGTTTAATATTTCGCTTTAGAACATCAGTTGGCATTTTGTTTAGATTTTGATACAATTCCACTGCGCCACAAAAAACGACAAAACGATCACTTGAAGAAAGGAAACTTCCACCGCGACAAATGGATTTTTTTGTACCTTTTCCGTGAAATGACCGCATTTTTTAATGTGAACAGGGTGGCGCAAAAAAACCCAGCGCCATAATGCTTCTGAAAACGCAGCTAAAAAGCTTAAATTTTCGGTGAGCATGCTCTTTACAAAATAAAAAAAGCACAGCTGCACCGAAAATTTCAGATTTTTAGTTGCATTATGACTCGGGTTTTTTTGCGCCACCTTGTGCCTCTACCAAAAATGCAGACGCAATTTTTTTTTGATAAGGATAGGTTTTATATTTTTTTAATTATTAATCAAAATCCATTTGCAAACGACCAAATATTTGAAGATTGATAAAAATTGTTTTTAATATTTACCTGTGTAATATTTTTTTCACAATTTTCTTAGAATGGCATCGTTACTTTCGGAAGTTTCCCCTCATTTGATCACTAATCACGTCATCAAATCGGCAGAACAAGTGTTTTACGGGAATAAAACCGTCTTCACTACTCCTCAAACGTCAACATCTCAGGTATTTTTGTTTATTAAATTTTTTGATTTCATTTATAGTCGGAATTTAATTTGTTTAAAACGAGTAAAAAATAAAAATTTGTTTAATGAATTGCGCGATTGATTTGAAAGACCATTTTTCAATTTTTTTTTGTTTCAAAAATGTGCTATATAAAATAATTGACGCATTTGACAGTATATAAAATTTTTCTGTTTTGAGCTAATTTGCAAAAGTGACATATTTTAAAAAGATGTATTTCATATTCGTGGTAAGCATGCAAACTCTAATTTGCATACACCAAGAGCGTAAAAATTCGGTTATAGTGTTATGATTTAACGGAATTTCGCTATGTTTTAGTCGAACACGGTGGCCGAACATTCAACTCAGCAAAGAAAACTGAAGAACGATATTCAGCTTGCAAAGAAAGTCATCGACGATGCACTTGCTGGCAAAGGTGAGTATAAACCGTATATATTTTTATAATATAGCGCTATTTTCTATGCATTGGAAGTTGATAAATAATTTTGAATGAAAGTACAGCGCCAAATAAATACAGGAAGGAATTTGTCGGATAAAGATTTTTATTTGATACGTTTTACTTCTCGTAACATTTCTAAAGCTTTCTTTCTATTACTGTGGTTATTTTTTCATTCAATGTTAATTTTTTATACTTTAGTTTCGCAGAACTCGTCAGCTGGAAACGCTGAAATTGCGAATTTGAATAATGAGATTGCCAGTTTGAAGTTGGACAATGAGCATTTACACAAGGAAGTAGATGAATTACGACATCTGTTTGAAAAGGTTATTTTTTAATTCTTCAAAAGCTTTTTAAAATTTGTCAGAACGTGGTTCTATTTTGTTGTAATCAACTTTTTTTGAACATTGAACGTTTCTCTTACTGCGGCAGCAATTTTAGGTAAAAATAAAATTTATTTTGTAGCAGTGTACTAACTTTTTCACCGCTTCGACTCCTGAGTTTCATGCGAATCCGTTATTTTCTCGTCTTGGCTCTAACATTCTCGTGTTGGGCGATGGAAATTTGTCGTTTACGTTGGCATTAAGTCGCCGCTTTTCCTACAAAATGATTGTCGGTTCAGTAATTGAGTGCCATGACGAATTTGTGTCCCGATATTCCAGCGGTGTCGAAACCCTTCGGCTTATTGAATCTTGTCATCCGAATGTGCGTATAAAGTTTGGAATTGATGCCACCGCCTTCACTATGTCGGATGTGTGTAGCGCTGGCGGAAAATCAGTGTCTGATAACGCTTTTTTTACGGATATTATTATGAATTTTCCTCATCACGGTGGAAAGACGAACTTGCGGCGCAGCAAAAGCCTATTGAGAAATATTTTTCTATGCGTTTCTCGTGAGCTGATGCAAAAGAATTTGACTCGTTTTCACGTTACTTTTGCTAAAGGTCAGTCAGGACTTTCTGCCGAAGAGGTGAGAAATAGGAGAGTTCACTTAGCCGCAAGTACGCCTGCTCACAACGCGGATAGCTGGCAGGCCGTCTATATTGCGGCAGAATCAAAATTAAGGTTGGAGGAGGCAGAAATTTTTGAAGCCGAACACTTTCCCGGCTACAAATGCGCAGGTTACTTGAATCGTGAGCAACGGTTTGATAACAGTAGCGCATCTATGACGTTGACTTTTGCGAAGGCATACGATGATCGAATTCTTTTGGCGAGAGAAAAATTGAATTTGGAAATCGCGAAGGCAATTGAGAACGAAGAAGTTTTTAACACAGAAGTTGGTTTTTCGATAATTCAAGTGGAAGTCGTGATTTTGGCGCTTGTTTTTATAAAAAGTCTATTTCAGAGGATACCAGCATTTCATGCATTTCGGCCTTTTTTTGTCCACGACCTTTCTGTTCTTTTCGATGCTTCAAAGTGTAAGAACTCTAATAGCGATCAATGGCTTGAAGTTAAGGAAAATGTTATTTTCGACTTAATTCGTGATTTCTGCGCTTCACTCGTTATCAAAATTTTGGAAGTCTCCGAATTGCGAAGCGAATTCAATGGCCGCATTAACAAAATTTATCGTCTCTTTTGGCAAGGAAACAATTTTCCGCTGAGCAGAGAAATCTCCAATTGTTTACAAGAAGAATTACGCATGAAACTTCAGACACATTTCAATGAAAATTCGTCACTTGGCCTTTCAATTTCTTAAGTGTCAATTTTTTGTAATTGTTATTGCAGAATGTTTTACTTTATTAATTTACTGTTATTGGAATAAATTTTAGATTTCAAATATACTGCACACCAATTTTCATAGTTATGTGATTAAGTAAAAAGAAATTGATGGGTAATTTTAGGTGCTTAATTCTACGGGTAAAGCGTCTGAGGCACCAGCCTCAATTAAAACAAAAGCTCAACCGGAAAAGACTTTAGCTAAGGACGACAACGACGATTTTGACTTGTTTGGGTCGGATGAGGAGGTTGAAGAGAGTGATGAGCAGAAGCGAGTCCGAGAGGTAATTTTTTGTGATCATTTTTAAAAATATTGAAAAATATAAAGATTTGGTAAGTTCACATAAAATACTGGTGTTTGAGAAGGGAGCTTCTTGTTTTATACTTTTTTTTATTGTACAGGAGCGTCTTGCTGCGTACGCCGCTAAGAAGTCCAAAAAGCCAGGTCCCATCGCCAAATCGTCGGTTATTTTGGATGTGAAGCCGTGGGACGATGAGACCGATCTCAAAAAGATGGAAGAGTGTGTGCGTAGCGTAAAATTGGATGGACTCAACTGGGGCGCTGGTAAAATATATTTGTTGAATTTGTGAAATTATATTTCGGATTTTATTAATAGAAAGTTATGGTCGCCTTTTATGAAAACAAAATCAAAGCAGTGAAATGATTAAAATAATCGTGCGGCTTATTTTAATTAAAATACCGCTTTTATTTAGTTTAGGATTTGAAATCGGTAAAATTTGGTTTTGTGAAAGTACCATTGTTTACATTGTGTAGCAACAATGAAAGAAATGAACCTTGAAATATAAAAAAAATTCATTTTAGGTAAACTTATCCCGGTGGGATACGGAATCCAGAAATTACAAATTGTGAGCACGATTGAGGACGATAAAGTCTCCGTCGACACCGATCTCATCGAATTCATTCAAGACGAGTTTGCCGATTATGTAAGCATATTTCCTTGAACTTCTAATATTGTTTTACTTTTGAAACAATCTTCGGGTGGTTTACTTGATAATATTTTTGTATATTTAGGTGCAAAGCGTGGACATTGTGGCCTTCAACAAAATCTAGACTACTCCTTCCAAGCGTAAAATAATCGTCGTTATCTAAAACTTGCTATAGAATTGTTTTATTTCGTTGTTGATGAAAAAATAAAATTTTATATTTATGAAATTTGTTTGTTTGCAAAGAAAAAATTGGTAAATAATGGCAAAAATTCAATTTTGTAGAAACTTCCACATTTTGTCGCGTATGCATTTTATTTGTATTTGAAAAGATTTTGTTTTATAGCGATTTATTTTTTAGTGAAATGCTTGACAATTTTCTAATCCACTGATTTCACAGGGATTTCGGCAATATTCAGGTGTTCTGAACAAAAGAACTTTGTTGTTGAAGCAAAAATCAATCCGCATTAATTTTTTAATATAATTTTTTGTATACAAAAATTATTTTTTTTGGTAATTCGGTGCTCCGAAAATTTCAGATTGCAGTATACGATGGCAAAGATTTCCAAACAGAAAAATCGTGAAAGTGAAATGGACAGGGATAGCACAAGTGATTACTCCGACTATGAAGATGTGGCTGACGCGTATGAGGACTATTCCGGTGATTTCACGAAGAAGCTCAACGCCGCGCGACTAAATTATAGCCAGGTACGTGCGTCCACAAACATTCGCACGACTCCAAAATTGCTGCGGAATATTCAAAATTGAAATCTTAGGGAACCTTTAAATCGGTTCTTGGAGAAATAATTTGATTTATTCAGTTTTGAATAAAAATTGGAATTTTTAGCCGAACAAACAGACGAGTAAAGGCGAAAATGCGGCCAATCGATGCCAACAGCTGCGTAGTGGCGAGGCGTATATTCAATCTCACTTGGACTCTTTCACTGTAAAGGCGAAATCGAAGGATAAAGATCGAGCGGATAGGGCGACCGTAGAACAGGTAGTCTTTGACTGCTTCGAATTTTGAATTTTTAAAAGTGGAAAATGATACAAAATTTAGTTTTTTACAATTTTTTAGCAATTGCCATATATCAAAAAAATTTTTAACTTTGACAATTGTTCAAAAACGTGAAAAAATGAAAGAAAAAGGTCGTCGGTACAATCCCCAAAATTAAGTTTCGTCACGGACAAAAGTGAAAAAATCGCTTTATACCCCCAATTGTCCGACCACTTGTGGTTAATTTTAGAATTTTAGGTGCTTGATCCCCGTACTCGCATGATGCTTTTCAAATTGTTGCAACGGGAAGTGTTCGAGAATTTGGAGGGATGTATTAGCACGGGAAAAGAGGCGAACGTCTATCACGCTGTTACAAATAACAATGAGTGTTTAGCGGTGAAGATCTACAAAACCAGCATCCTGACCTTTAAGGACCGTGATCGATATGTTAACGGCGAATTCAGGTTGGATTGGCTGTTGTATTGATTGTACTGTTATAGCATTTACATTTTTAGGTATCGTAACGGCTACTGTCGTCACAATCCACGAAAAATGGTCGCCACTTGGGCGGAGAAAGAGATGCGCAATTTGCTGCGAATGCATCAGGCCGGATTGCGCGTCCCAAAGCCTCTTGTGCTCAAGGTTGGCTGTTATTTTGAAAACTTTTTCAGTTAAACCTATGTGATGCCGGTAATTTTTTAGTTAATTTTTTTATAATTTGGTTTTTATTGTTTTTTAGAACTATTTTTATTACATTGATTTTATATGTTTTATGGCACGAGAAATGGTTATTTTATTACACAGCAAGGATTTATTCAAAATTTTCAGATAATGTAACCACTATAACCAATGTAAAAATATTCAGAAACAGCTTAAAAGACAATATTTTGACCAAAATATTGACATAAAACTACTTCTATGTGGTTAGGTCTGTTTACTACTTGGGTAATAATATTATTATTATTATTTTGTCTTAGACTTTGTCATTTTAATGTTAATCATTATCCTTGTTATGTCTTTATGACGTATTTTTAAATAACTAAATAAATAAATAAGTGAACACAACTAAAGTTTAGATAATGAAATAAACAAAAAAAGTAACAATAGGGAAATTAAAGCAGGAAAACAAGTCTAAACTAAAATAGCTAATTAAAATTCAACTTTTTAATTTTGAGCTTGAAAGAGCATACTTAGGGTGGATATTTTGTCGTTAGTTTGGTGTATTTTTTAATGTTATCAAAAAAAGTATTACATTTCATAACATAAAAATTCATTCAGAGCCACATTCTCATCATGGAGTTCATTGGCGAAGATGGCTGGCCGGCACCTTTGCTGAAAAACGCCGAATTTGACGCGGAATTGGCGGACGAATTGTATTGTGATTGCGTTTGGATGATGCGGAATCTGTACCGAAAATGTCGACTCGTTCATGCCGGTAATTTTTCAAAATTTATTTTAATATTTATTGTCTTTTCACGAAATATTTTACATTAATTTTTTAAACGTTTAGATCTCTCCGAGTTCAATATGCTTTTATTCGACAAAAAATTGTACGTAATCGACGTCTCTCAGTCCGTTGAACACGACCATCCACATTCTTTGGAATTTCTGCGGTCGGATATTACGAACGTCACAAAATTCTTCAAGGAACGCGGTGCTCCTGTTCTGGGAATGCGTCGGCTTTTTGAGGTAATTTTTACTAGGGTATTTTTGGATAAAATTTTGTATTTTTGAATAATTTTTAAGTTGACAAAAAAATATTTTTATGTTTAAAATTTATTTTTATGTTAAATTATTTCTTAATTCACTTATTGCTTTTGATCCCTTCTAAAAAGCTACTGGAATTATTATTTAGTTCATCGCCGATTCCTCGGTTGATTCTGATGAAAAAGCGCGGGAAATTCTCGATCTGGAGCGAACTTTTAACGTTTTGCCGGATGATGCTCTTTTCATGAGCGCATTTATCCCCCATAAACTGGACTACATTGAAAATTACGAACAGGAAAATGAACTCGAAAAGCAAGGCATCGAACTGAATAATCCGTTTTCACGCGTAATCGGAAAAACCGCGGAGGATGCTGAAGAGACTAGGATTAAGGATTCCAGTATGTAGTTAACGATTATTTTATGTATTTATTGAATTGGCATAGGGAAATTTTTGAAAATTTTTTATTTTTTTGAAATGAACTTTGAACGATTTTTTAATGTCTGTCATACATGGACAAGAGGAAGGGGGTCGGCTCGAGGAGGATGCGAAGTGATTTTTTTTCTCAAACGGTCATAACGCGGCCAGTTTTGGTCGGGGGACAAAATTGAGTATG
>SAUE01000126.1:35573-61370 GCA_009724625.1 Deladenus siricidicola | reverse complement strand
GGGGGGGGGGGTTTATGATTCGAATGATCGCGATCCTGTTATATTATTTTTTGTCTACGAGCACCAAAGATTATATAATAAATAGAATAGAATGGACGTAACTTGTAGAGAATTTCACGGGCTATAAGGTACTATACAAAATGCTGGGAACACGCAATTTAAAAAATGTTTCCGACAACTTTGAGCCAGCCCGTTATGGAATTTTTCATGTCGCTATTTATAAATATTTTTACGAAATTTGACAATCTTTAATGTGTGGAGTCAGCTCAAGCACAACTTGAAATAATAACGCTAAATTTGCAAGCCGCACACTTCATTTTTTATTGGTATGAAGATAATTATGAAATTATATCCAAATTGTTATTGTTTTTTGAGAAATATTGCCTTTTAAGTTTCGCTTTTTTTAACATTTTTGTCGTTTTTTTTAATGCAGACGCAATATTTGTATATTTCCCCATTTCGAAAATTGTTCCAACATGTCTTAGGTTATTTGCAAAATTATTTCGAATTTTCGTTGAGAATAAAATCTCATTTTATAGTAATGCAAAGTGAACGTTTTATATTGTTTTAGATAGAATTTAAATATTTATATAAACCAGTTTGGAATGAATTGAAAAATTAATTTGGAATATTTGTTTAAAAAATTGAGATTTGTTTTGGCCTATGGTTTAGAAATTGTCTTCATTAAATCCTCGTTTTAATGTCTCATTTCTATGTAATCATCGTTTTTAAGATGAGCAAAAATAAATTCGGTTCAGCTTTACGCAAGATTGAAATTTTTAAGAGTTTGAATATTAAATTTATGGTAGGAAATAACAAGTTTCATAATGATTTCTAATTTACCGATATTCGCAATTGCTCTTAAGTATATCATACAAATTTTTGAATGTTTTTGAAATATTTTTTCTCCAATTGGATCGCTCCAAAATTATTCCATTGTTGGCAGCGAAGATATGTATTAGACTGTTCGGAAGGTTTGGCACTTTCATTGTGTTTTTAAAGAAACCCGTTAAAGATAATTTTTTGCAAAGGGGAACTTGGGCAAAATGTAACTTTTCAGAAACAAAACAAATGAAAAAAAACTTGATGAACGATCTAATCAAATAACCTTCAGATTTTTCACGCAGAAACTTGAGGAGCGAAATGATTTTTTTTTGCAAAAATACTGTTTGATACCTTCTTTTCATATTATTTTTTATTGTGTTTCAGTTAGAAAGTTATCCGCTTATTTTGAAATTGTGTTTTCTCGGCGGAGGACCGTCAATGTCGAAAAAAATAAGCTCAATATCTTTCGAATGTCACATTGTCAATATTCTATTAAAAATATAATTTCTACTCGCATTAATGAATTTTTTTAAATATGTTGCATTTGCACATTTCTCATATAATTTTATAAAATCAAGTATTTTTTGTTACATTTTTAACAATTTTAAAAGCTTCATGTGACTAACATACATGATAAATTTCGTCATATTTCTCCAGTAATAAATTCCCCAAGAAACTGAGTATTGAAAAACAGATAAGAATAAGTTTTACGATTCCAAACATGTTTAAGCGTGTACTCTTCCCAATGAACATTTGAATGAAAATATTAGTACATTAGTGATTGTACCTCATTTCAATGGTTGTACATATATATCAAGTTACTGATCCTTTTTGGACCACGTCGAAGTAATCAACTCGAGAGCCATTTTCAAATTTGTTTTGTTGTAGTATTTGGATGAATTTTTTGACGGTTTCCCCGCTTGTGAGAAGTTTACGGTGTATATCAGAACCGCCTTCGTATCGTCGGGAAAACAATTTCTTCACGTTTTCGTCGTAACTACTGAAAAATGTTTTAAATGCAATATTTTGGTGGATATTTGGAAGCAATGTGTACCTCTCACAAACTTGAGTATGCATGTCCGTATCAACCGGTCCCGGTGAATAGTTGAGCACGCGGCATTGGGGGTGTTCTACCGCAAAACTTCGGAAGTACGCCTCTCGCGCCGCCTTTCCGACAGAATACTAAAAGAGCCTTCTTTGAATGCAAAGTGAAGCGAAAATGAATGTTACCTGCGTGAACGATGGGAAAGGTTTGATTGACAGCAGTGAAGTGATGTTAACGATTGTAGTCGGACTCTCAAAACATGTGTAATTTACTTCAACAAAATGGATACGTTTTTGAAATGTCAAAATCTCACCTCCTTTTTCAGCGCATTGAATATCAAATTGTTCAAATGGATAGTAGAAATGAGGTTTGTTTGAAGGTGTGAGTGCCATTGTGACTCATCGTTTAATTCCGACGATTGTTTCGTCATATCTCCCAGTGATCCCGCATTGTGAATAATTAAACGCAAGTCGAAGGCGTTCAATCCTGTAACATATTCAAAAGTAACATATTCAAAAGATATTACGGGGTGTTGCTAAATCAAGAATCACATAATTTTTCGACCAATCCTGATAATCTTTTTTTTTGGGGGGGGGGGGTATTTACACATTCTTGCGAATTTATTTGAATTGGACTCTCCCCAGAAATTTGAAGATAGATTCCGCCCAAAAAACAACGGTTCAATAATATAAAATATGTATGATTCCAGACCGAACACTTATTTATAACATTTAGCTACAATTACCAACTTTCTAAATTTTCGATTTTTTCCGAAATGTTTATTGTCAACGGCTGACTTAAATCCGTAACTATTAGCTCGATCCGTGCTTCTGGACAACTGAAAATGTTTTGTTTTAAGAAATGCACATCATTAGACACTACGAACTTTCGGAGCATTAGCTCTTTGACTTCGGAGAGGGCGGCCTCATTCCTCGCGAGTAGCAGAAACGTTGAGCCATCGCCACACACTTTCGATAAGTGTAGTGCCAGCTCTTTGCCGATACCTCGACTAGAGCCTAAAATCTCACATGTGTTACATACTGCTTCCTTTAGTATTGAGTTACTAGAAGAGGCGCTGCTCCTACGGGGCAATGTCTGGGGAATGAGTGTATTTGAGAAAAGCGAAAAAATTAAAACCGTCTCAGGAAATTGGGGCTCGAGGATGTGCGACATAACTCTAATAAAATACATATATCACTCACATCCTCGAGCCCCAATTTCCTGAGACGGCTTTAATTTTTTCGCTTGTCTCAAATACGCTCATTCCCCAGAAATTGCCCCGTAGTAAAACAAAAAAGTTGAAAATTTAAATTTCAAATTCCCGCCGAAAAAGTGGTTAAAAACGAAAGTGCAGATATGTTTTGGAATGCCCGCTATCGATTTTAGGGGGGTCCCAATTGATCGAATCATCGACTTATAATGAAAGTAAGTTGAAAATTTAAATTCCCGCCAAAATAGTGGGCGGAGTCAAAAATGAATAGTGCCATGTCCTTGCCCGTAGTCGGTTTAGGGGGGGGGGGGATGGTCGCCAGTGAACACTTTTCGATCCGGGCCCCGGAAGAGTCCGAAAAATCTGGACGGAACATTTCGTGACCCACGACAACAGCGCTATCCATAGTAAATATAGATTTGTAAGTTGTACCTGTAATTACAACGAGAGCGATTTTGCCATCCAGCTTCATCGATTACCTTCAAACTATTTTTTATTTAAAGCAGTTTCTCCGCAAATTCCGAAAGATATTTTCAGTACATTTCTAGAATTTACTTGGTGTAAAATATATGCAAATACATTTTTATTTATATTTTATTAAATAAAGTCGTATTCATTACAAACCTAATTAAAAAAATTAAAGCAAGACTACGAATGGGACTTAAAAGGGGATCACAAGTCAATTAAAATTAAAATATTTCAAAATGTTCAACACAACATTATTTTGGTAATATAACGCGTTTCAGAGTAGGAAATAATAACACAGCTAATAACACCCGTTTGAGAGAAGAATAAAAATATGCAAAAAGAATACAAATGTCTAAATGAGGTGCGAATATTCAATACTTTAATTGAAGCTTTTGTACAAACCCAGTGAAATCAATCAACGCCGAAAACAAAACCACTTAACTTCCACTACAATCGAAATTTGATCGCTTCTCACTGGCGTATTGAGGGGGGGGGGCTTTTGAGAAATTTCTGGGATTTTTAAGTAAATCGGAGGCAAAAGTTGAAATTTTGCTCCCCATTCGTAAAATTTAATAAAATTTTTGTTTTCCCCCCAATCCGAAATCCACTATTGTTGCCTATATCGAAAAATTATATGGGAAGGCCTCCTACTAAAGCAAGTGATTTTGGAGAGGAATAACACTTCACATTATACGTATTTTCGACTTTGAGTCGGCTATGCGCTGTTTTAACGCGTCCACCAACACCCAACAATCTCCATCCACTGGTGCGGCGTTAAAGTGTACAGCATCACTTTTGGCTCCCTCTTGAACTACTGGGTAATCATCACTGCGTTTGGAAACATTAACGAACCCGCCGTTAGTCTCGGAAGCATATTCCGCTTCCTCGTCTTCCGCCGCCATTAAGTCCTCGTCGTACCATAACGAGGACGATTGAGCGTCCAAGTCGTTTTTATTCTCAATATCAATAAGGAGATCGATGTCGTTTTGCGGTGCACTATTCGCGTTAACGTCAATGCCAGCAGGATTCGCGTAGCTACCGCTCAATAAGGCATCGATGATCCGCTGGCGTTGGGCGTCGTGAACATGCGAGAGGTAGTAGCGTGAGGCGGAGTTGTAGCCGTCCTTCATGAAGCCGAGCAACTTTCGCTGCCCACCACGCGTCACATCACCTTTGAGGGCGTTCGTGCCAGCATACTAAAATCACATTTACTTTTTTTAAGATTTCTGAAGCCAACTTCCCCTTACTCCCGACAATTTTGTATTCAAAATAAAAATTTTTTTAATTAATTTGGAAAGAAATTTCACCTGTTTTGAAATGGAATCACCATGATCCGCCCACATCCCTTGAACCAAGCGAATCATCGCGTCCATATATTTCACTTTGGTATTTTCAAACAAATCGTTTCCAGGCTCAATCAATCCCAATTTTCGCGCTTGAATTAAACACACGGTTTGTGAAATGGCGCACTAAAAATAGTTTTTATTATAATATTGTAATAAATTTTCGACCGCTTCGAATTCACTACCTGCACGACATTCGTGCGGTCCAGGCAATCCACACAATTCGTTCGAATTACACCATTTTGTTGTCTGACCATTTGGCCATTCTTGTCCAGCCAACAAAAGCCGATGGAATTTATTTCGTCCTGAATCGCGGTTGTTAGGTCGGCCACCTAAGCGAAAATTTTCCAATTTTTTCTACCAATTTCATATATACATATTACTCGAAAGCCCTTCACTCTTTGTCCATAAAATATTTCCATGTAAGAAAATAGCCACAAGTGGTAATTTTTTTGATGCAAGTATCTTTCATTTATTGGAAGATTTTTTTCCAAAATTTTTTGTTAATACCTAACCATTCCGCATTTTTATGAACATCTAGAATATTTCCATCATGTTATATTATTTTTATACAACAAAACAAAATTTTAAATAAAAAATACAAATTAAAGGTCGCGAATTAGAAAAACAAAAATGAATTCAGCGATTCAGGACGAAATAAAAACAGGTGAAAAATATGATTTTAAAAATATACCTTGTGAAATTGAAGCGCTCTGCAATTTTTATGAAAGTCAAACGATAGAAATGCTATATCGGGCGAATTAAACTCCAGAATATGCTAAAAAACAAAAAAAATTATCATTATTTTTCAAAAAAAAAAAGAATCCAAACCTGCAAATAGGATTCACCCAGGCACAATTCACGACCCCGCTGTTCCACCAAATTGACGATTAGTAGAGGTGAGCCATATTCTTCAATTAAAGAATTCATATGTTTTTCAAAGACCAGAAAAGACTCGTTAAATGAGCGATCAATGCACAATGGCGGCCGAAAGCGATAGCCTTTTTGACTCCAAAATACGGGCACAGATCCCCGCACCTAAATTTTCCTCTTCGAGATAAAAAATTATAATATAATATATGAAATGTTTGATGAAAGAAAATATGATTTTAAAACCAAATTTCATCAAAAAAGCTCTGAAGAATAGTTCAAAACATTATTTGCGTATTTTTTGATCCCTCAACGAACCTGAACGTATGATAAGCAATGACCGAACACGTGAATAATAAATTCAGTCTCTACGAAGTTCGCCACATTACTGTCCTCATCGATTCCCCTCCTCAAATAACGCACGCCGGCGCGCTTCGTCGAACGCCGGGAAATTAGCGTAAATAGCGCCAAAACATCGCCATCAAACAGTAGCTTTTGCTGACTGACATAACCATAAATTACCGGCACAATCCTACAGAATAGTTCATCATTTTAAATATAAATGTACAACTAAAAATAAACCATTCATGAAACATCGAATCGGGCGTTCCGTCGTCCTTGAAAAAGCTCTTCAATAATTCCTTATTCCAAAAATATCTCGAATCGTGTTTTCCAAAACCCTGCTGGCTTCGTCTATAATTTATTTTCAACAAAACAATACATCGATTCTTCATATTTGAATCAATATATTTGAATGTATAAACAAAATTTAAATTATGTAATTGTAAATTTAAAAAAAACCTTTGTACAGAGAGAGTGAGATTCGCTGAATGGCAAAAATAAAAATTTGCAGATTCGTTAATAAAGCGAACAATGTCGTCGATAAATTTTGGATTGGTCGACACCTTATCCGATACAAATTTAACAATTTTCTTATGATGATTCTTCAATTTTGCTAAACCGTCGGTAGAATTTCGCAAGAAAAGTCCGTTGTGGATGAACCCATCTCTTAGAATAGGAAGAGCACATATCTTATCAATTCGATGAATGAGGAATTCGCTATATTCTAACTCGGCAATACCAGTGCACTCGACTACCAGTAGTAAATAATGTATATTTTCGACGACAATCTTCCCGATGCAGCAATGCACATCACCCAGCATGCGCACATCTTCGAGAAGTGCTAGTTCTAAAATATTAATTTATTTATAATATTGACGGAGTCCTCCGACGACTGATAAAAGTACAATTATCAGAAAAATAAAACCAAGAGAAATATAAACACCCATTCGTTTTTAATTACTGCGTAACTTACCCGTATGATTAGTGACGGAAAGTTGTGCGGTATTGCGGCAACACTTGAGAATCGTTTTCACAGATTTTATAAAATAGTGGTTCTCCGTTGCTAGCAATTGCATGTTAAAAATTATAGAAAGCTTTAATAATCAAATCACTTTTAATAATAATTCCTTTTATATTTAATCAAATCACGCAGAAGTCAAGCACCATCTAAATTAATCAGTAAAAAATACTACTTTTTAATTTTCAAACTAGTGGTGGACTAAAGAAATTAGTAGCATTCAAAATATGTTTCCGACTCGTCAAAATCGTGTAAGACAACGAAAACGGAATTAGATAACCAGTTATTACCCATGAATTGGCATAGTCAACAAGAACATACAACATATAAATAGACTTCTAACTTTTAGTTGTCGTCACGTGGATTTATTGTCATCTTGCATTGCATTGAAATGCAAAATGGCTTGTCAATTTACATTTGAAAATATGTCTTTTCAATATTTGGCACTCTGAATTTATTTATTTGAATTGGTACATTTTATTTTCCTACTGTAAGCTTAACGTAGTAAGAAATTAATTTTGGGCGGCGTGTGGAAAACGTAAAAATTATATTCTGTGGGATGTATACTTCAGCATAAATGAGAATGTTCAAGAATAACGAGTCTGGCGAACACTAGGAGAAGGTGAGTCTGTGTAAGGTCATCTGCTGGCATTCCTCCAACTTTAGTGGAGGTCGCTTTGTGGTCCTTCACTGTATTTATTGTTTGCTTTCCCCGAAATTCCATTTCAAAAAAATAAAAATCTTTACCTTATGCCACACTTTTGATTTGCATGTTTTAGTTCAAATATTTGAACCAATCAATAATTTTCTACTGTGTTGAAAATTACTCCCTTGACTTACAAAGAAGAGCATTAATCAGTTGTGTAAGAAATTATAAATTCCTAGTAGTGTGTGATCGATACCTTTAAAATTGTCCTCGCATGCATGGCTTAAATATTTTTTGGGCAATAAACCTTTAACAGTTAAAAATGCACATTTTGCAGCAAATTGTTTTCGAAATAGTCATTTTTGTATTTATTATAAATTTTTAGGTAATTTAATAGTGCAACATATGGCCGGCACCGAGGAGGGTAATTCTCCGAGCAATGGTGTTTCAACAAATGCAAAAACATTTTCATTGCAATTGACGGGTTTGTTTATTAATTTCTGTACTTCTTTTTTAATTTCATGCTGTTATCCCTAATATTGAAAATTTAGTTCTTTCTGCGAAGCTTACCGGCGTTGGTGGCTTTCTCAGCAAAGCTCCAGATGTATACGCGGAGTGTGTTGTGGATTCTAACGGACAACCAAAGAAGACGTCGGTGAAGAAGAAAACGACTGCTCCACATTGGGACGAACAATTCGTGGTTGTTGTGACGGAATCGTCCATTATTGAATTTAAGGTGCTCTGCAAGGCCAAAGTTTTCGACGACACTGTTCTCGGCACAAAGTCTGTTAAAGTATCGCATTGGGTGAAAAAGGAGTCGGATAACGGGAAATGTGGGTAGTTGAATTTATATTCTAATTTGTTTAATTTTATTAGCCAAATATATGTACATATATTAATTTTAGTTGATAACACTAAGTTTACTTTGCAACTTATTGGAAAGGATAACGCGAAGGCAGGCGAACTTAAAGTGAGCCTCACCGGATCGGTTGAACGAACTAAAAGACGAAGTATGTTTTTAGCCAAAGATAAAGTATTTTATGGAATTTCAATATTTTTAATTTGATTTCCTTATGCAGGCAGTCGCGGTGTTGTTGACATGTCGAATGAGCCTTCAACTTCAAATGGTCACGTCGCTGGCACGTCTTCTTCGCATAGGGAGTCGCCGAATGTATTTCCTGCAGCACCCGCAATTCCAGGTGCACCTGCAACTAATCCGAAGAATCGCGACACAATAATGGTACAGCCGGTTGTTTCGAATGGTGCCGCTGAAGAGCCGCTTCCCGCTGGTTGGGAGATGAGGTATTTTTTAAATGTAAAACTAATTTTTGATTTGAGCTTCAAATTTAAGATTACGTCAAATTGCACGTTTCACATTTTTTACGGAATTTATGCCGTTTACATTATGATAGAACAAAACGAAAATTTTGACTACAGTAGTATTTCATGATTTTAGAGCTGACACTTACGGCCGAACTTATTATGTGGATCATACAACGAAAAGCACAACGTGGGAACGTCCTAGTAATTTGCCTTTACCCTCAGGGTTTGTTCTTTTTCAACTTATTAATTTATACTCTTGGATTTTTTATGTATATTCATTTTGAACTATTTAGTTGGGAAATGCGTAGAGATCCTCGAGGTCGTGTGTATTATGTAGATCATAATACACGAACCACTACTTGGCAGCGACCTACTGAGAACATGATTGCCGCACATGAACAATGGCAATCCGGTCGTGATCAAGCCATGCATCAATGGGAGCAGCGTTTTCTTTATCAGGTATTTATATTTTCAAGTTAGCAAAATATATAAAAATATGCTGCTTTTTATTTTTGTTAAGCTTTGTTTCAAATTGCGGGAATTATGTTGGATAACTAGGTTTTATTTTTGAGTCTGCTATGGAAACATTTGTTTTTCATGGAATTTTTTTGAATATATTTAGAGGTCAACCATTTTAGGTGGACTCGCTAGGCCCTTTGCCGGAGGGATGGGAGAGACGTGAGGATCCGAATACGAGTAGACATTATTTTGTAAATCATGTAAATCGGACGACACAGTGGGAAGATCCACGCACTCAAGGGTATTTTTTGAAATATGATTTGGCTCAAAACATTCTTTACTGTTTTTAGGCTTTACGATGCACCGTTGCCTGAAGGTTGGGAGATGCGAATTACTGGTAAGTTATTTTACTTGTTTATTTTAGTAATAATTTATTTTATTATAGAACAGGGTGTTCCATTTTTCATCGATCATAACAACAAGACAACCACGTACAATCATCCGCGAACCGGAAAACCCGTCGGACCATTTGGTTGTCCAGGCCTTCCAATGGCAGTTGACAAGACATTTAAATTTAAAATTGCTCAGTTCCGTTATCTTTGCTTGGTAAAGTGTTTTGACTTATTTTATTTTTCCAGTGTAAATAATTTTAATTTTTGTTTTTAGTCAAACGGTGTACCTAATCATGTAAAAATTTCTGTATCCAGAGGCAATTTGTTTGAAGATTCTTTCCAAGAGGTAATTTTATTGATATTTTTTAATGGTTAAATTAAATATTGGTTTTTAGATAATGAGAAAAAATGCGGTGGACTTACGTCGTCGTTTGTATATTCAATTTAAAGGCGAAGATGGTTTGGATTACGGTGGAATTGCTCGGTTTGAATTTTTGAATTTTTAGACTTCAAGATGTTTATTTTTGAATAATTTTAGAGAATGGTTTTTTTTGCTTTCTCATGATGTGCTTAATCCCATGTACTGCTTATTTATGTATGCGGGTTCGAGCAATTACAGTCTACAAATAAATCCGGCCTCTTTTGTCAATCCAGATCATTTAAAGTACTTTGAATTCATTGGAAGATTTATTGCAATGGTATGTTTTCTTAAATATTAGACCATTTTTATCGCAATTATGTAATTTGAGATGTTGAATCTAGAAGAATTCCTGGCAATGCGAACGTGTTTCACGTCACGTGTATTATAAAAATGATTTTACAAATTTTTTGCTACATTGTTTACTGAAAATCGCAAAAAAATTTCAGTAAACAACTCAAAATGTTTAATTAATTATTTAGGCTTTATTCCACGGCAAATTCATATATAGCGGTTTTACTTTGCCGTTCTACAAGAAAATGTTAAATAAGAAAATTACGCTGAAAGATTTGGAAAGTGTTGATACGGAGTTTTACAATTCAATTGTGTGGATTCGCGATAATGACATCGACGAATGCGACATGGAGCTGTACTTTGTGGTCGACTACGAGCTTCTTGGCGAAGTCAAAACATACGAGTTAAAGGACGGCGGATCGGACTGCGCCGTCAAGGAAAATAATAAGGAGGAGTACATTGAGCTTTTGGTGGAATGGCGCTTTAATCGCGGAATTGAACAGCAAACAAAGGCATTTTTCAATGGGTTTACATCTGTTTTTCCGCTAGAGTGGTTGCAATACTTTGACGAAAGGGAATTGGAATTGCTATTGTGCGGAATGCAGGAAATTGATGTTGACGATTGGCAGGTATCGTTTTTCATTTTTAAAGTTAGAATATATTGGCAAGATGTCGAGCTCAGAATAGCTTGAAAAATAATGTCAAACAGTACTCGAAAATTTATTAAAAACATATTCAATTATAAAAAATTGATTGAGTTACAGCCATGAAGAATCACTTAATATTTCATCTCGTCAATCCCCCTCTTTGCTCATATAAGCTTACTTAGTTTGGAATTTGCTTTACGATAAATTTAATTTAAGAGAAACACCGTTTATCGCCACTATGCGCCGCAAAGCAAGCAAGTTGCTTGGTTTTGGCAATTTGTGCGTGCTTTAGACCAGGAAAAGCGCTCAAAACTGCTGCAATTTGTAACGGGTACATGCCGAGTTCCTGTTGGCGGCTTTTCGGAGCTCATAGGTTCTACTGGTCCGCAATTGTTTTGCATTGGTATGTTTTTAGAATTTTTAATTGATGATTTTTCTGCTTTGACTGAACATTTTAAGAACGGGTTGGTAAGGAGAATTGGTTGCCGCGTTCTCACACCTGCTTTAATCGACTCGATCTACCGCCGTATCGTTCTTATGAACAGCTTTCGGAGAAATTGTCTTCAGCAATTGAGATGACGGAAGGTTTTGGTAACGAATAATGTTATTCCAAAATCTATGTGATTTTGATATTTTAACATAAATGAGCATAGAGAAATGATAATAACTGCAACGAGTTTCTTACGAGTTTTAAATTCGAATGTTAATAATGTACGATGTTGCCACTTTAATAGGCAATTTTTTCAAAAATTTTCGAGCAAAGTTTAGTTTTTTTCGTATGAGTTTTTTTGGTGTTGCCTAACTTTTTTCCATCTACTGGATTTAGTTATTTATTTTTATCCAAAAGATAATGCAAATTCACATTATTACAAAAAATATAAATGGTTTTTGACGTCTGGAGCAGTGCTTCAACAGTTAATTTAGTTAAGTTAATAAAAAATTTCCCAATTTTTTATATTTTATCACATCCAGCGCTGGTTTTGAACTTTTACCATTTTCCCTACAGATGAATTTTTAACAGGCCAGCGGGCGTTTCTAATAGTTGTCAATCAAGAATTGAAATGTTTTAAACAACTGTAGTATGTGTGTTCGGATTTCTACATTCTTTATTTTTCTTCATTTTCAATTTTATGGTAAACATAATAAGCAGGGCTTGAGCACATCGCAATGTTATTTTTTTGTGACTTGTATAAGAATTATAATTCAAATGACTCATAAATCAAGTCATTTGACTCATGATTCAAATATGTGATTCAAGTCACAGCTCTGATAATGAAGCAAATTTTTTATTTCATTCAGATAATTTTCACTGGACGTTATGAAATAGAAATTGTTTGTATTTTAAAAGACCATTTTCTGTGATACCTTTTTTTATTGTGATTATGAATGAGTATTTAAACATGTTTGCGGTGTTCGAGAATATTTGCTCGGACATTATATGCATCTCGCCAATTCAAGTATGTTTTAATGCTTTTTTGGATGTTTTGATCTTTAAAAATGTGTATTGTAAAATTGAACTAATTTAAAACACTCCAAAACCTGCTCAATATCGAACTGTCTGATACAGCAATATCAGAAAAAACGGTGAAAATCAACGGCCGAAAATGAGTAAACATCACGCCACAAATATTCGACATATGCAAAAAAATCCTATGTCTCCGTGGGTAAATGACCGAATTTGTAAAAAGTGCCATTTTATTCAAGAGGTAGGCAGAAATGCAATTTGAATTTGCGCACTTTTGAACAATTTTGGCGTAACGTTTTCCAATTTTTGGCCGAATTTAATTGAGTGAACACACGTGCAAGCCTGCCATCCAGTGTTGTAACTTGAATACTTTTTGAATCCCCGTGTATCTAAAAATGTATCCAATTTGGGCGAGACAAAAGCGAGGTGTATTCAAAAAGAATTCAAATTAGATCCAATTTGAATACATTTATGAAAAATGGATTTAATTGGATACTAATTGCATCCAACATGGATTCAGTGTATCTGCGTGGATCTGCAAATCTATTTGGGATTTAAGTCACAGCACTACTATGCTTTTGAAATCAAGAATTTTTTTGGAAATTGCGCAAAAAATCTTAAGCAAAATGTCTTTTTCGGATTTGATGGAAAGTTCGAATGTTTTAATGCAATTTACGGTAGAAACATGCTGAGCACCGTGCTATTACACGTTTAGTTTAATTTTAATATTGCCTAGCTGAGAATGTTTTTCTCAATCTGACTGATTTATATTTGATTTGACATGTCCGGTTAACAGCTTAGAATGTATGTTACTCTGATTTTTTAATCAAATTTGATAGCTTTTTATACATCAATTAAGTAAAAAAAATTCACAACTCGTTCACTTTCATAATTATGATGTATGTAACATTTTTAACAGAAATTATTTGAATAAATGTGTATTTTTAGGCTTCGTTTATTTTACTTGGTTGTAAACCAATTATATTTTTTTAATTTATCAATTACAATTTTATACAAATATTCTAGCTTTCAAGTGCGCTGATTTTGCATTCTAAAGATAAATCAAAATGGTAAGCGTGACCGAGCAACCGAAAGTGACTGAAGAGGAGGCCAAGAAAACTACCACTGACGATGGTTCCTCGTCTGATGATGAGATTCCTGAGTTGGAGGAGGGCGAAGTCACCGAGCAACAGAAGAAAGTAGCTGAGGCCGCCGGTCTTAGTGAGCAAGTAATTTTTTATTTGATCTTTATAGAGTTTCAAACAATTTTTTGTTATTTTTAAATTTTTTTACTTTAGCTAGAGCTTTGAATGTTTTATGAGTACGAAATTTGTGTTATTCGTCCTCATTCCCTCCCATGTGCCTCAGTTTCTTATTTTTTGAAATTTCAAACGTTGCTAGAGAGATAACTAATTATAAGATACAAGATAACTAATTAAATGGAAATTCAGGTTTCGGACAAGGGCACGAAGCAGTCACGTTCGGAGAAGAAGGCGCGGAAGCTTTTCAGCAAGCTTGGCTTGAAGCCGGTTCATGGCGTTTCTCGTGTTTGCATCCGCAAGTCGAAAAGCATTCTCTTTGTCATCAACAAGCCAGATGTGTACAAGAGTCCGGGCTCGGACACATACGTCGTCTTTGGTGAGGCGAAAATTGAGGATTTGGCCCAACATGCTCAGATCTCGGATGTGGAGAACCTCAAACCTCCTTCATCGATTATTCGTGACGTTCGTCGTCTTGCGCCTCAAGAGGAGGAGAGTGATGGCGAAGAGGTTTTTATTACTTTTAACATCAAAAAATCTTTACGCCCGCCTTTTCGAACGCATGTATAATCGATGTGTGCTAGCTTTTAATTTGATTGTCGTTAAAAATGCGTGAAAAATACAATAATATATATGTTTTTTAATTTATGCTGATTCTGGAAAAAAATTTAGGTCGACGCCACCGGTATTGAAGAGAAGGACATCGAGTTGGTCATGTCGCAGGCAAGCGTGTCTCGTAACAAAGCGATTAAGGCACTCAAGAAGGCGGACAACGATCTTGTGAACGCGATTATGGAGTTAACCATGTAGGGAGGGGTGGTCCTCATTTCAAAAAAGGGCTTTGATGCGATGTTCCACCTTTTTCTCCAATTTTGCCTTCAAAAGTTTGCTGTTTTGATTCTGGTTCGATTGGTTAATTAGGCTGAACGATTCCTTAATTATAAAATTATACATTTTTACGACAAAAATTGTTGAGCAAATTGTTTTTTATGAAGTACTTCCCTATTTTTGATATGTCTCCTCCTTGACGCAGCCAATTGAAAATCGAGTTTTATTAAGAATATTTCGTTTGCAAAAGTTTATTGTTATTGCGTTGTTTGTGCAAATATAATTGCATAAAGTATATTTAATAAATTCATTGGACAAGACATAGTAGCCGAAGGGCTGAATCATTTAAATTTGTGTTCAACACACAATGAACGTCACGGTTGCTGCTATAGGCAAAAAGTCGACTCATCGAAGGCCCGCTATTTTCGTAATGGCTGCTAAATTAGGAAATTAGACTTCATTTCGTAAGCAATCGCTTCTAACTTAAACATGCAAAAGATGTCTTAATCAAAATTTTTTACTTCAAAAGTTGAAAAACAAATTCAATTTTGACTCGAACTGGGAGAAGGTCAGAAATTTGACTCGAATGGGTGAGAAAAATTCGCATTATTTAAAAACGTTAAGCTATAAAATGTACACTTCATGTTTTAACTAAAAATTGACGAGAAATGCGTTTTTGAAATTCGCCATTCCACATTGGACTCCTCCGCTTAACGGTGAAAACAAAATTCAAAAGCGCTTTTTTGAAAGAAGACTAAAAAATCTGATTTTGTAAGTGTTCGTCATTTTCGCAAGGTGTACATAGGAACTCGTTGACATTAGAAGCATTAGAGACTCGTCATTATCGCTTGTTTCTTCAAATCAGATAGTCGTCGCTTCTTCAGTAATTCAAGGTATTCCGTTCTGATGTTAGCTGGTAGCCTTACTTGGCAGACCCCCTACCGATGGAATTAATATATAATTGGATTTTTTAAACCGATTTTCGTTTTCTCGAATTTTGCGTTGAAATGTTGTCCAGCTTGGTTCCATTTTGTACGCATAGTCTCGACCTCATTCGAGAATGTTGGAGGGGGTTTGAAAGTTTGTCTAATTGGTGGTAGTGGCACAGACCATGCAATTGCGCAATTCTTTAGAGGGGTACAGCAAAAATTGGCAAGCTACAACATTGATGGGGAATTATGCTTTAGCGTATTTTACCTCCCTTTAAACTGAAGCCCAGTTTACCTCGCAGACTTTCAAAAATTTTTTCATGCGTTCTAAATCACGTCTCTGTCTCTGTCACGACTCTGATATTCATTCGGCTCGGAAAACAGTTATTTTTTGGCTAATAAAAATTCGAAATTCACAAAAAAAACCACAGGGGACTAAGGTAAAAAAATTTACAAAAAATTCCGATTTTTCCCCAAACTGCTCAAAGACTCCCTGCACAAATTTTTACATTTTTACAGCCATTGAATTTTTTATGAATTTTAGATGCCAGAATTTGTTCTAAAAACTGAACCGGAAAAAAATATCGTATTCGCGAGCGAAAAACTTGGAGAAGAGCCAGTCACTGTGGTGTTGAAGCTGACGAATACAGCGCCCAAGGACGTTGTCTTCAAAGTGAAATGTACGAGCAATGAAATGTTTCGCATTCGACCACCGATGGGCATACTTCAGCACATGAAATGCGAGACTATTCGAGTATTTTTTATGACTAAATATGTGGGCTTATTATGAAGAATTTTATTTGAAGTAGATATGTTCTCGGAAAAGTTGAAAAAATTCTCGTTTTGCGCGAAAATATAAGGTAAGTTAATTTTTAGTTGGTGTTCAACTCGGGCAAAACGGTTCCAGAAAACCGAAAACACTATTTCGCCATCTACTACGTCATGAAACCCGAGGATGAGGCGGCTGCGTCGAAAAGTGCTCGAGAACTTTGGGGTGAGCACAATGGCAATCCCGAAGGCACTCGTCGTATGTACGTCGAATTTAAGAAGGAGAAGCCAGCGCAACAGCCACCACCCGAGGAGAAGGCCGAAGGCGCCGCGGCCGCCCCAGCAGAAGGAGGTGCGGCTGCACCGGCAGCCGCGGAGGGAGGTGCAGCAGCGGCCGCCGCTGCACCGGCGGCAGCGGAGGCACCCGTTGCTGCTGCTGCTGCCGCCGCACCAGCCGCCGCACCAGCCGCCGCCGCCGAAGGTGGTGCAGCGGCAGCAGCAGCCCCAGCTGAGGGAGCGACACCCGCGAAGGTATGCTTCTTCTTTGCACACGTAGTTGAAATTGAAGGCGTTTCTGGTGCTTTTAATTTTAATTAAAAAAAATTTTGCCTGAATTTTTGAGTTTATTCTAAAAGATCGGTTTTAAAGTGCAAATTTTCAAAATTTGTAAAAAATTGAAAATTCGATTTTTGAATCAACAAAATTATTAAAAAAAAATCCAAAACGTTATAAGCGCAGTTTGGGATAATACCTGTCCAGAACTCCTCTTAAATCGTTCCAGCCAGTAAAGGCGTGGTTTTTCAATATTTAGCAGCCTAGTATATTTATCAAAAAATTTTTTTCAACTTTACTATCCAACGCTTGAAAAATTTCGCTGCACACGCTTGAAAACTGTGCTAGCTTGTTCGCTGGGCAAGTGGCCCCAACTTCTTACTCGTTTCGTGAATGGCTCTCGTGAATGATCGAATGTTTCGTGAATGGCTCGTAAACTCAAAATGTTTAGGAGGAGGCTGGCGCTGATAAGAAGGAGGGCGAGGGCGGCGAGAAGAAGGAGGGCGAGGGTGCCGAGAAAAAAGAAGCCGCCGAGGGTGAAGGCGAGAAAAAGGAATAATCGCAGTCGGTTCGCTAATTATCAATGGTCACACTACTCCATCCCGACATTCACGGCTAAGCGTCTCGTTTCTGACTAATTCGAACTGAACTGGGAATATAATTGTATGAAATAAATGACAATTTGAATATTATTGATTTTTTTTTATCAAAATGACTTATTTTAAACCAAACTTAACATTTTCGCTTTTAGATTTTTTCATTTTCCATTTAGACATTTTCGCTTTAGATACGCTGAAATTACAAAATTAATATCAGCCGAAAATAAATTTTCCCTATTTAAATGTAATGATGAGCCGAAATATAAAATATGTTGACATGAATGCAATTTTTAAAGAAAAATGGTGCAGCAATTTTTTTTGTTTTGTTGTCCATAACTTTCAAATTTTAATATTTTTTAATTGTTTTGTTCCTTGAGAATTTTTTTGGTTCTACAGAAATACCGAATCTAAAAAAATAAAAGTTAATGTAGGTTTAAGTTACCAAAAGCAATTCGATGTATAAAGTTTTGCTCGAAAAAATGAATGAACAATATTTTATGAACCTTCTTGTTCGGCGTTTCCCAATGACGCCAACCTCAGGAATAGCCCCCAATTCAGGGGGCTATTCCTTTAACCTTGCAAACAGCCCCCTTCTTCCAGTGCTGGATTCGTCTGCAAGATTTATAAAAGGGCTTAAAGACTCGTGTAAACTTTCTACAATTTTTTTGGGAACTGATATATGCTCGACAAAGAAAAATGATTCATGCCCTCGTTAAAACAAATAAAATATTTACGCTTTTTACGATTTATTTATTGTTCAAATTTCAACCGTTTACAAAAATGTGATAAAGTTTAAAATTATTGAGCCCGGCTCGATTTAATCAATTGCAACTGTGGAAGACAATATGTCGGTGTGTGAAAAAACGGAAAAATTTGTAGTAGCCCAATCAAACGTTAAAATTTTTACAACGGCAATATTAGGACGGCTCAAGGGAAATATGCTTGTTTTCGTACAAAAGCTTTATTTTAATAATATTTTACTATTTTTGATTTGGCACAGAGCCGTGCGCAACTACGGATTAAACAGAAAAAATGCATAAATAAGTCGAACGCTCCTAAATGCTACTCGGAATAAAAAGAGGTTCCTAGTGGATAACACAAATTTTGAGTAAAATATGAAATTGTTAAATTTCATAATTTGTTTTATCCACCAGGAACATCTTTTTATTCCGAATAGCATTTAGTCTTTTCATAACGTATTCTTACTGGAATTCATAACGTAATCTTACTCTATTTTTTGGTTTCGAGCATTTTTTAAATTAAAATACATATATTGTCGTCTTATGACAAACAAAACAAGACGCGCATTTCCATTGTGCTAACCTAACTAACAATCAAAAAAGCATAGATAAAATCTGGTAAAAAGAATGAGAAATTCCAATCGTAATAAAACATTGCAATAATTATAATAAGGATTAAAATTAATAAACGCCAAAAATACCCGAATTTGGTTTTGTAAAATTCAAAAAATGAAATATGAGGCGTCAAAGAAGTATGCCGATGAAAAGTATGATTTGGCTTTGAAAAATGTCCTCCACAAAAATTCCGAATTTCGAAATCCATGACCAGAAGGCTATTTCCAATAGAAACGCGTTAATTCTCTTGACATTTTGACAGGATTTTTGAACACATTACCTTGGAATGTCAAGGCACAAATTCGAAATATATTCTTGTCAATTGGGTGGGAGGGGAGAATTGACTCTCTTGGCTAGGTTTTGTTTAGTATTTAGCCGTTTCGCACGTTCGATTTTTCTCCACCCACACATTAAGCCAAATTCAGAACAATATGCACGGATGGCTTTTGGACTAATCCAGGCGTTTCTCGTTGAATGATCTTTTTGGCATGATGAGATTTTCTGGTTGAGAAGCGTCGTTAAGACTTAGATTTGCCTGAAAAAAAGTTTTAATTAATTGTTGCTAAGGTTTTCGTTGAATTCAACCTTTTACTTTATTCTATTAAGTATAGAGAAATTTTAACTACGATAAAAAATATGTGCACAATTATATAATTCGTAACTGAATTTCATACCGAATCCAAAAAGCTTCGACGATGAGGATTTTGTGGAAGAATTATTGTGTTTCGGCGAAGAAGCTCCGGTTGTAGAATTTGACAGATGGGATGCCGCGCTGCCCGGCGGAGTACCAAGGCTTCCACTACTGTCCTTTTTACCGCTTCTGAAAGGATAATAAATATAAAAGTAAAGCAAGCCTTCAATAACCGGCCTGATTAATTTTGGGAAATTCTCAAATATTCTCTGCTTTTCAATTGGAAAAGTTCTTTTTCAAAAGATATCGTTGGAAAATAGTACATTATAAAAACTTACAGGCTCAACGCGCCAACGGAATTCGCCAACTGATTCTGGTATTTTTTCGGATCGACCAAAGCGGCGAGGAAAGTTTTTTGTTGGTCGAGTTGGGAGGATATTTTCGCCAGCCATTGCTGTTTGTCCTCCATTGACGCCGCCTGCGCCACGAAAACGGCGGGTTGCGAGGGGTCGTTACTGGTGAGGACGAATCGGGTGGGTTCTTCTGCCACCTTATCCTCCAATACCATTTTGTTTACCTAAAACAAATAGACATTTTTGCGCAAACATAAATGAATCCTCTTCGTTTGGATATAAAAATGAAATTTTTATGTCTCATGTTATATTCTTGAAATTCGAAAATTTGAAATGAAAATTAATCAGGATAAATTTTTTAATAATAATAAACTTTTTCAACTATTTCCGTCACCTTTTGGAAAATGTTATAAAAATATATTTATTGCCTGAATTTAAAGTTGCTTCAAGGCAAGAAAGGCGAGCTACTTTACAAAAACTTGCCAAAAAAACAAAGTTAATATTTCTTGTGGAACAGCTGAAAAAATTACTTCATAAAATTTCAAAGCCAAACCATGATTTGATTCTTGAAGATGTAGGTGGGATTTCCGTATTCCTTTCGTGGCGGGATACAATCCGCAATAATGGCGGATTGTTCAAAAAGGAAGACTCGTCGATCTTTGCCCCGAAATGGTTGACTAGGAGGCCCGTCCGAAATTTGAAGTGTTCCCTAAAAACGTGAACCATAATTGACTATAATTCAAAACTTGGACGAAATTAGCTCTTTTTTTGAATCAAACGTTATGAATTATTGCAAAAACTCGTAAAAATACCTGAAAGAGAAGACGACCCTGCGCGTTGAGATTCCCCTCGAAATTCTGCAGGCGTCCCACCTGCATCATATCGTCACACGCCTTCGGCACCACCCGCATCACCTGGAGCGCCCGCTCGAGCACTTCCGTCTTCTCGCCCGCCCGCTGCGTATATTTGAGAATATCGGCCAACATCAGCTGATACTTTGTGATACGTTGAATGGGTTTGATTAGCAAATCGCATAACGCCACTTTGTGGCCCAATTTCTGTTTCGTTTCCGCAAAAAACTAAAACAAAAACACTCATATTTCTCATCTTTGTTTTAATTAAAAAAATAAAATAAAAATTTTTTTCATGTTAAAGCATGTAAACAAAAAATTCAGAAGGTTCCCCCATTCACAGATAAATTCCCGCCCATCCAAATGCCAAATGGGCCAGTCCCAAAAAGAAGTAAATTTATGCAATATAATATGGTTGTGCATCAATTCTTGCAAATTAACACATCATTCTCACATTTAAAAACGTATACGTTATATGCCTCGAAATTTAAGGCAATTTCCGCCCATCACTTATATTTAGCGAAAAGTGTTCTAAAAATATCCAATGTAACCCCTTCCAGTTTCACTGTTTATAAAAATGCTCTTGTTGTTATTGGAAGAAATTATCCCAAACTTTTTAAAGCCTTATTCAAAAAATGCTTCCTTAATTGCAATTTACATCATTTCTCCAAAAAGATAGCCGCCCGTCCGTCAGTCCCTTAAGTTTTTTGTGCAAAGAAAAAAATGAAAAGTTTTTAAACATTTTTCAACGAGGAAATTATTTAACTCAAGTAAAAATTTGCATTTGGTAATATTTCTTAAATTCTCTAACACTCTTATGCTTTCCAATTAAAAATTTTAAAATAGTATAGAAACTATTAAGAGCGGAGTTCGATTAAATGCCGGCATATTGATCCCTATGACTTCATCTAATATTCAAATCACAAAAAGAAAAATTCAAAGTATTCAAACCTGTTCAAAAGATTCTTGCGAAACGAGAAAGTCCGATTTTGGTTTATTCTGACAATATTTCACGTAGTACGTGTTGAGACGGCGTTCCTAAAATTATCCAAACGTAAAATAAATCACAGTGCTGAATCAACGTTCTTTTTCCTCTTCCAAACGAAACAATTCTTACATGTTTTATAAATGCGTGACCGACCGCTTCGTAGTCCACGAGGCACTTTTCGATGTCTTTCACGAAAGTTCTAAAAATAGTCATAATTTTAGAACAAAATATCACGAGGTCAATCCCAAGGATCAAGATTAAAGATTAAAACAATCCCAAGATTAAAGACGTGAATAATGCCAGTGCACATACAAAACTAAATCAAAATGTTCTAAACCAGCCGAAAAATTGTTTCAAAAAATTGCAAATGTATGCAAAATTCCTTGTCGTTATAAAAATTACAAAATGAAGAAAAAGAAATGTGGCATAACTATGTGCTAACTCAATCCTGATTTTTTAGCCATAACAATGTCGTATACTCACGTTTTATGAAATTCAAGAATTTGCCCGATATTTGCAAAAATAATCTTGTCCTTGCCCTGCAAATCCTCAGGCAATTCCATGGAAGACAAATTGGCAATATATCCCTCCACCACAGACGTCAAATCATGCACGTAAATACGCTCGGTCTCCACCAATTCGTTCAGCACATATCTAAACAATTAATTCTGTGACCTGGGCAAATATAATTGTAATTGAATGAACTAAAAATAAGATCCAAAAAAATAAATAAAAAGAAATGATTGCAAAAAATTCCTTCTATTTTTGGAATAAAAATGTGTTCAAAAATCAGCCAAAAGCAACACTAATTCTGAATATTTAAAATCTAGATTAAGAACTATTACAATTCGAACATAACACTCATGTAGTACCTAACTGAGTTATAATATTGGTATTTGAAAATACACTCACGATCGTTTCATTTTTGACGCCTCTTCAGAGCTCATTTGAGCAATGGGCGCGGGTATGGCGCCGCCCTGCGGCGTTCCGGCCGTACTTTCCGCGCCACTGCCGCTGGCATGCGTGGTGGTTAAATCGAATGTGGTGGCGATCGCCGCGTCCGGGGGCGAATCGCCGCGGTGACTCTCATCATTCATCTGAACTTTTGTTATTTAAATAAAATATTTAAAAAAATTAAAGGAGCAATGCAAATTTTTTTAAATGCGTGAAAGTAACCTATCAATTTCCCGTCTCATTCAAAGAATTTCGCATTTTGCAAAATAAAACAAACTCTTCTCAATGAATAAAATTGAAAAAGATAGGTTTATTTACTTATCTAAAGTTCGCGGATTTGAGAAAAGGAAATGACTGAGTTACTTATAATGAGAAAAAAATTGTTTAAATTTTCCTATTTGAAATTTTTTGTTCTTACAAGAAGACGTAAAATTGGAGGAAAACTTCTTTAAATACAAAATTTTCTACCTATTTTTGTATTTCGTAATTTTATATATCAAAACACTAAAAAGCATGAAATTTTCATATTTTATTTATTTTATTAATAAAACTGGTATCTTTAATATTTTTAAATTAAAATAAAACTATTCGTTGAAAATAAAATCAAAAAATTAACTCTCAAAATCATTCCATTTAAAAATAATAAAATTGAAAAATTAATTCATTCTTGGAAAATTTCCAATAATTTATTTCAAAAATGAATATTAATGAATGTTTAAGACAAAAATTATGCCAAAAAACTAAAGCTAAAATAAAATGTAGCATAAAAAGAAAAATTAAATAGTATTAAATCAGCATCCACCTTACCGCCCCACAAAAAATTGAAAAATAAAATTTCCAAAATTTATTGTCTTTCCCAAACAGCGAAAAAATAAAAATTTTGTACAAAAATCGATCAAATTAAAAAATATGTTCAGTAAAATACAAAAAAATATGTTCAGAGTATGTGTTATATTCCCTACACAGAAAATATCTTAGTAAATAGTTTCGAATATGAAAATCACAAAATTACCGCTAAAAAAGTAGGCACAGCGCAAGCGGGCGAATCCTCAAAGGCCACCGGCGCCGAGCCCTCAACGGGCCCACTCGGCACAATCGGCTCGGAGCTAAGTTGACTCATCGGCGGCGGCAAATCCAAATCAGCGGCACTGCCACAAAGCGTCGGCGACAAAACACCACTCGAAGCAGCGGCTGTTGCGGTGGCCACTGCAGGTGTGGAAGTGAAATTTTGCTGCGGCTGGGCAGATGACTCTAATTCACAGCCACCCTCAGCTACCGTCGATGAGAGTACATATGTCTGTAAATGAAGACGTCAAAGATCAGTATTTGCCAAAAATGGCACATATTTCAACAACAAAAGTGTTTAAAAATGTAAAGTCAATAGTTTTTACAGCAAAAATTACTCCATGGAAACTCTTTTACTCAAATGGTAATAGAAATTTCTATTAGTGATAAAAACGCTTTTTAAATAATTCAAGCGTTTAAAAATTTAAAGGTGAAAAATATGCAATAAGTTTGTTGTTTTCTTTTTATTCAAATAAATGTCAAAATGCAGATTTAAATGCGAAAACACTTCTCTCAAAATACCTACGGCACGAAAATATTCTCCTAAAGAAATCAGAAATTTTTTTCATCATTGCCAAATTTTATATCTTGAATTATGACCGCGAAAATATTCATGATATAAAATTTAAATTCCTAGAAAAAATTCACCGGCGTTTCTAATGATTCGCCCGCGTGCGTCCGAACAAAAAAACACATACATCGTTGTTTCCTTGAGAAGACTTTCGTGTTTGCCCGGCAGAAGTTCCGGCTGCTGGCGTGGACGACGAAGAGACAGACAAACGGTGCTGAGAGCCACTGGCTGCGCCTATTCCTCCTGCATCGTGAGAAGAGGTACCCGGCGTTTCACAAGAACCGCTATTATTCACGTTTTGAGTGCTGTTCTGTGATGAATTGAAGAAACGCCTAAAAATTGATTTAAAAATTAATATGTCCTAATATCCAAACAATCTAAATATTTATCGGCCCATCTCTGAAAGATACTCAAATATTCAAATATTTTTGAAAAAATCCCGTAAGATATTTTCAATTACCTAAAACATTAAAATTAACCTTCCCCTTCACCTGTCTCTAACCTTTTAAAATCCATTAAAGTAAGATTTTAGTACATTTTATGCAAAAAATAAAAAGAAAATTAAAGAATATGACAAATTTTCTTCAACCAAAGACGCAATTTTCCTAAATAAAAACAGATTGGCGGAAAATAATTGGACAAAATAGCTGAAAAGGAGTGGGGAGTGTAATGACGACAAAAAAAAACTACCCAAAACGTAGATTCATGAGCTAATTTTTACGTTCGCGTTTGTTATTAGGGACTAAAAAGTTTCCAGTGTGAAATTGCACGCTATAAGGAAACATATTTCAAATCAAAATAAGTTAAAGGCAAAGTAATACTTTACGCATATAAATGCAAAATTGAACTCTGTCAGACTATCAGATTTTATTTCTCGCTTCTATTTTAATGAGGCCAAAACAAATAATACAAAAAAAGCAAAGTTAAAGAAAAAATTGCTTTTCAAAAGAATTTTTGAGGTAATGAAAAATTGAGAGGGGGTGAAAAGAGAAGAGGGGGGAGGGGTAGGGAGCGAAGAAGATTTATGACGACAAAAAATATAAGAAGAAAGCACCGTTGTGAAAGTTGAGCAATGCTAATGCTGGCTGTCGAGCTGAGCCAACCGACAAAATCGAATAATAAAGCCAGGAGGGCAAGGACTAATAGCACACGTACCCCCCCCCACTCCCTTTGTTTGGCCGACAAAATTTAAGAAAAGGGGATAGGAAGAGACGAAAAAAGACGCCAAAAAAGAAATTCAATTTGCGGTATATTTGGTCGACGAAGAGAAAGGCTATGTATATATTGTGCCTTCGATGTGTTTATGATGTGTTACGTTATATTTTCTCT
>SAUE01000126.1:5437-27307 GCA_009724625.1 Deladenus siricidicola | reverse complement strand
AAAAAATAAATTCGTACCGATAACCAAAAAACAACACCATTTTATAATTTTATTAATTGGAAAGCTTACTTTTTTTAATATAGTACTATTATTAGATAATTTAAAACTGAAATTTTTTTCATTACTTTGAATTTTTCCATATTGTCTAAAAATAAGCATTATCTGAAAATATTTACTAAAAGACTTTGAATAAATAAATCTCAAATATGATAAAGTAAATTGTGAATAAATCACATACACATGTTTTTCGCTTCTTGTTGGAACTGGTAAACCAAACATACAGAAAATGCAATGTTGAAACAAAAAATTATGGAAAACCACAATGTAAAGACGACATTTATAAATTCGAAAAATATCTTATTATTAACATAATTATTTTTTTATCGCCAAAAAGAACGAAAGAAAAGTATGTTTCCATCTTTCACATGATAAAAGATGAGCAAAGTTATTCGAAATAAAATTACAATTTTCGCTAAAAAATTGAGATTCCAATTCCGACCTTATAAGATCATAACTTTAAAACTTAAGCTATGACACTTTTTGAAAAAAACTACTTGCTCTGAAAAGTTAATGTGAGAACAGATAACACAAATATTTTCTGTATTTAATACAAATTTCGCTTTAATTTTTAGCTCTACTTTATTCATTTTGTCCGTCTTCAAAGCGTCTATCTTATACGTATTTCACGTTTTCACTTTTTCTTTTATTAGTTTCTCACATTCTAATTTATATTACGAAGTTTGTCTGTCAATTGCCAAAATTTGTCTTTAAAAAGCTCTGCTGAAAATTAGCACATTTTTGCCAACCTTTGTCAATGGAAAAACGTCTAACATTCGTTTATTTATCACTCGTATCATTTCCACCACTATATTGTATATATATAACAACAAATGATGTGGCGGCAGAAAGAAAGACTATGATAATAAAGAGAAATGCTATGCATGAAGTGTGTTCCTCTTATTCCCTCTTCGCTTAACTTAAAAGAGATTGAACAACGATGAGTTTCAATTATTCTTCACATTTCTCACGATTACGTTTTCCATATTTTAGAATTTATTCCGTATTATGCTGAATTTGTCGTTCCTAAGCTCCCCCCCCTCTTCGGTTGACGCTTCGTTTAATAAAAAATCGGAATTGTTATTTCTTTTCGCCCAGCTGCCGACTGATTTTTTATGCTAACTTCATTGATCAAACCAAAAAAAAATGTTTGAAGACGTACATCACACACATACACACTATACTGATAAAATATCAGTACCTACATAGAACACCATTTTAGAACAAACGAAAATGCTTAATATAAGACGGTACATAAAAATATACGTACATCGGAACACGCCTTTCGTTCGATTCTCAAATTTATAAATTATTGGATGGTTTCTACAATACTACAATAAAAAACCATTCACTTGTAAACAAAAAATTAACCTTCACATTAAATATTTGAACTTTTTTCAAATTACAATACGTTAAAAATTAACGCAAAGAAAAACTTTTATAACGCAAAGGCGTTTTGTATTTAAAAAACAGATCTCTTCGTCCAATTTAAAACAGAATTATTTTCGGTACACACTTTTCAGCAAAAAGATAACCTGCAAATTAGAGCCAGTATTTGCAAAATTTTCGTATCCATTATGATTGTCTCTAGCAATACCGGATACAACTCCTCTTAATGAGTTTGCGTATGACGTACAACGTTGACGAAATTTACGGCCCCCACTATCCAAAGCGGCGAAATTTCTTCGCAAATGATTCACAAAACGTAGCGAAGTGCGACGAACAGAAAATATCGGCATGTTAAGAGAATTTCTGTTATAATGATATTGCAGAGCTTCTTCCCCATTTTCATTCATTCGATTATAATTTTCTCCAATTTTTTGTTGCAAATATGCGCCTTCTGATGTAGATCTTGGAAATCGTCGAGATTCCGAAAACGCTCCGCACTCCACGGAAACATTTCTCGCGCGAATTCGACGTAAAAAATTGGCAAAAATGCCTCTATCATCTTCATTTATTGAATCAGAATCGGAAGCAGCTAATTTTTTTCTAGCGACATTTTTTCCTAACTTTCGGTGAAACCATCCATGGTAGCTGTGTACGGATGAATTGTCGTTATGTGTCGTATCGCTAACTCGACGTTTGTTACTTTCTCTAATATTCGGATTGAAGTTACCACAACTATGACGTTCACGTACTTTAACGGAACTTTCGGGAGTACATTCACCCAATTGAAAATTGAAATTATTCGTTTTTACATCCGTTTTGAACTTTTTCAAAAGCTGCCTGAATTGAGAATCCGAGTCATTAATGGCCGTAGAAGAAGATGGCGATTGACTGAATGGCGTATTCATTGTAAAACCAAGCGCCGTAATATTAAAAAATGTTGATCCTCAACAACTCATCACGGTAGGAATAAGCAGCAGACAAGAGAAACAATTAAAATATGACGAAAATTACCATTGATCAAAAGAACATCTTTTCAAAGCATATGACACACATTCCTTCAAACTCTTACATGTTATGCTAGTTGTCTCTCATTAAAAAATAATCAAAGCAAACTACTTTGTTTTTTTCTCAATCATTTATTGAAGAAATAATACATTCAAAAAAATCCAAAGCTATCGAACGTACGAAACGCATTAATAATTTTAGTCACTGCGCCCCCGATCCCACATAAATCGTATGCCTCCCATACCATTTCAGGGAAAGGAATTGACGAAAATATATTTATACGATAAAAAAAGACTAATTTTTTCATAAAATGTTTTCAAATTTTCTAAAATTGCTGTTTCGCCCCCTAAATATACAAATACATATAATTAGAAAACCTTAATATGCAAAAAAGTACCTGAGGCGATGTTACAGTACCACCAACAATAGCATTTCCACTCGCCACAGACGACATGGACGCGACACTGAAACGATCCTCGGGCGCGCCACTGGCAGCGTTCGATGTATTGCTGTCACGTGAAACATGTGAGCCACGATTAGCGACATTTGAAGTAAGACTACTTGTTTCTGAAAAAATTAACGCTCCATACAATTATACGAACGAGAAAATAGATTAAAAATTTCAAAAAATCAGTCTTATTTAAAAATTTCAATAAAAATTTAACCAGATTTCTTAGGTTGTTCCAATTTCATATCCAGTTTAAGATTGCGTAAGGTTTTCACCCAAAACATTCTATTAGATTCCGTTGACGTTTTGAGCACCGTTGTCGAGTCATTTTGATGAATTTGAGATTCTTTTCGTAGACCAAACTTTGTTTTATCGCCCTCGACATGTTCCACTATGTGAATTTCTCGCAGCTAAATTTAAAAAAATAAAAATTTCAAATTTTATTTACTGAAAGACTCAATAAATTACACAATACGATAAAATTAATTTCCACTTTTGTTCGAAAAAAACCAACTATAAACAACATAATTAAGCCAGATAAAACGCATATTTTTTAAATCCTTTTATAAAAAGCTTAAAAATTACTAAAATTAAATTCTGATATACCAGCATGCTATCCTTGTAAATGTAGCGAATTTTTTTAGGAGCAATTTCCTCGCGCTTCGTGAATACAATGTTTGATTCGAATAAAAATACATGCATCTCGCGTTCCCGTTTGAAATATCTCTTCGGCTCAGAAACCAAGAACGCGTCTTGCATTATAAAATCACCCACCCTATGTTCCTAAAAAAATAAAGATAAAATTATCTTCCAAAAATAAAAAAAAGTCCACCTCATAAGAGTCAAAATTTTTCAGGTGCATTCGATCATTCGCCAATTTTGGAATATTGACAACGGCGTCAAATGCGTCCTAAATATAATGTTATGTTTATTCAAAAAAATGACACTTTAACTAATAAAAAACATACTTGAATTTCCTTTTTGGTCGAAGAGCAACTTTTCATAAGTTGTTTGAGCATTAGTTGATAGCGAGTAATCCGCTGAACAGGCTTAATAACCATCGACTCCAGACTGTAGCAATGGTCCAAATTGTTTTGTTCGCGAACTTCCTATAAAACACGAAACACTACAACATGCATTAAACAAAAAAATGACAGTTTGAATAAAAATTTAGCAAAGAACTTACGGAAAAGAACTTAATGGCTTCAGGAATAGCGATCAAAGTATTGTTCTCTTCTTTATTCAAGCAATAATCAGCGTATAATTCCTTCAATTTTTCCATCCACTGAATAAAACAATAGCCCACATCTTCTGGACGCTTCTCATGATCCAATAATTCTTTTAAAAATGTTCTGAAAAATACAATAAAAATATGTATATCGTAAAAAATACTGCTAAAATTGATTACTCCGAGTGGAAGCTGTAGAGCTGCTCGATATTGCCGAATATCTCGGCTTCCTTGTTTCGCAAAGATTGCGGACACATTGAACCAGCCATTCTGTACGTTTTCAGATAAACATTAATACACGTTTGCAAATGTTCGATGTAGTGCTTTTCCGATTTTATTAGCTCATTCATTGGCTCCCTAAAATGACACTTGATCTCGCACATATAAAGAGAGGTCTGACCTCAATCATCTCCTCCCCCCGTTTGAACAAAAGTAAAAAAAGTCGACTTAAATTTTTCAATAAAAGCGGGAAAATACAATAAAATTAAAAAGATGACTTGTTCTTTAAGTATCTCTAAATTATATAATAATTTAAAATTCCTACAACATTTTTCGATTCAAATTGTTAAGTTCATTTGCGGCGGCCATTGCCGCTGTCGTTTTTCCACCCGCAGCATCCTTCTGGATCTTATCCTCAATTGTGCTGTCGCTGTACCGATCCAAAACCGATAAATCTTCGCGCTAAAATTTTTCTACATTAATATTATTCTCAAATATAACTTTTTTTATAACCAAAAATCAAAAAGGCTTACACACGAAATATCGATAGAAGGCACATCGCTATTAGCATTACTGCGTTCATTACCAGTACTACTGCTGGTGATAGTAGTGGAGCTTTCATGTATTCCAGACACCTTTTTTAACGCCACGTCAAATTGATTGCTCAACTCGTACAAATGTCCGAACGCCTGACGTACGCTCTGCTCCGCCTGATCAGTGAGATTACGGTGGAATTCATCAACACGCGCATTTTTAGTGTTGTTCGTGTGTTGTATATGGGTTTTAACTTTACCCCGTATATCCTAAATTTAAAAAAGGTAACTTAACGTTAATACTTACAAAATTAATTCATTTAATCTTGCAAAAAATATCCAAAAATTTAATAACTACAACCAGTAACAAACCAAAATTTTTCAAAATTAGGAAAAGTAAACTAAGAAAGTAATTTATTTTATCGAGGGTCAGAGTTAAAAGTAATTTTAAAACGCTATCGACGGGTCACTTCTTCCGGCGTTGACAAATCCTAAAAACTACCAAAAAGGAAGAGTCAGGGTCGCATATAACAAAATAAAAAATACTAAATTTAAATATAAAAATTACAAACTTTGACAAAGCTCTTCAAATCGGAGGAGTATTGGTCAAATTCATTCAAATGTTCATTGCTTGCAGTCGACGAATTGAGAGAAGAAGATGCCATCGTACTACTACAAGCACCCCCATTTTTCAAATCCAGTAGTGCGGAAAGAAATGAGCCATATTGACGACATTTTGCGTCAATCTCTTCAAAAATCTAAAAAAATAAATCTCGTAAAATGTATTCGATGCTGAAAGCTTCGACAAATTTCGTATACTCTTGTCCGAGTAGAAAATAGCTACCTGCGCCGCAGAGATTTGTAAAAGAATAGTTATGTGGCACTCATCGATGCAGGCCTTGCGGTGTAACCATAACTCCAAAAATCGAGTCTTGCTGTGGCAAATTTGCTCCTTAAAAGCGGTCACTTCGCTTTCGCGTAAAGCGATATTTTCCGATGACGCGCTCCCACAACGATGAATATTTTTAAGTAAATTATCGGACATCTTTTGAGCATAGGTAATAGCCTAAACTATGCGCATAAAGGATTGAAAAGTTTAATTTTCCTAATTTTAAAATATTCTTCACAAATTAATATGCTAACTTACACCAAGAAATTTGTCCTTTTGTGTTGTGTTCTTGTTGAGATTTACCAAAGTCGCATCCAAAACCTTGTTCAAAATATCTATTCGAATCGGGGGATGATTTAATAGTTTTCGACAAAAATCAATGTGTTCGCCCTCCAATTCTTTCTCCAATTGTACCGACACAGGAATAACCTCAAAATGCAAACAAATAAAATTAATTAAAAAATATTGAAACATTTTCTACAAACTCAAATAGTCACTTCGTATGTCATATTCATTCATATTTAGCTTTTCGTACCTGTTTAACACACTTGTAGTAATTCACGCAATAATTTAGAAGCTTCGTACGGTTTTCCGTTAATCCAACCAAATGCGACCACTTCATTTTGACCTGCTCGAGCATATTCGCGATTTGCACATTATTTACAAGCATATAGTTTACATTACATCTCTCGTGCAAATTCGTAAGCAGTTTTTCAACATTCTAAATTATAGTAAAATTTTTTAGCATACAAAATTTGTTTTAGCAACACTTAGTACTACCCAATATGTAATAGTTGAAAATCTAAACCTCGCAATCTTTTCTGAAGTGATTATGATCCTTAAACGCTTGTTCCGCCTCAACCAAATTTCCGGGAATTGATCGCATATTATGCAGATGATTTTGACGATGTTGAATTTCGATTGTTACCTCGTTTACCAACGAGTTTACTTTATCAACTTGTAAAGACAGTTGTATACGATCCGTAACTTCGGAAGCAATCTAAAAATGTAATTTTCTGGCATTAGCATAACGTTATTTTTCGAACGTTTCTTACCTCCATGACTTTCTTCTCCAAAACTTGAAGTTCCGTGGCTGCAGAAGTGACCGTATCCTGAGCGCTTTGTTGCGTTGATTCGATAATCAGTTGCAAATTTTTATTTTGGATAAACTAAAAAATTCCTGTTTATTTTCTAAATTTCTAATCCATTTTCACCCAACAAGAGCTATAAATAAAATATATGAAAAAGCTGTGCCTATAGCGTATGAAAAAAAAAGCTATAAATAAAATTTGTAATTACTTGAACAATTTCGCCCATCTGGTTCATTGCTTCCAGAATTACGGACCTCACGGATTCCGTATTCCGACGATGGTATTGCATTACGTTCGCTGCCTTATTGGTTACGGTGTGCTTTAACCCTTTCAGATCTTCTCGCCAACTCTTAAAAAATACACTCCAAATAAAAGTGAAAAGCAATCAAACTTGAATAATACCACTAATTGTTTTCCAAGTTCGTCGCATTCGCGTAAGAAAGAGGCAATCTTTACCGCTGCATTCAAATAAATTCGTTGCTCAGGCCATCGATCTTTTTCAGCCAAGTGTCGACTCTCTGAAAAGCGTAAATCTTACTAAAAATTGCAAGATTTATAATTTGACAAAAAGTACCAATTATAGAAACTAGACGCTCCACATGCCGCAGTGAGTCAGAGTTATCGACATTCAGTACGGCCCGTTGTTGAACCAACGCATCATGCAATTGAATTGACTCATGTTTGACGCGGGCAAATGCCTGAAACACACACCATTCCATAAATTATTGTTTTGTAATATAACGTAAGCGACAAACCTGCATCGTGCCGTCATTCTCCGATGAAAAATTTTCCTTGTTCTGTTCGCATTCCTCAACGGATTCTGGCACAACTGTTAGCATGGTGGAACGCTTGTCCATTCGATCATACCTAAACAAAACATCTTTTTCTTCCACAACCTCAATATACAAGTATAAAAATATAACCATGCAATAATTTCGTCAAAATGTAGAAAAAAATTTGAGGCAAGAAACAGTAAATTTGTTCGCATATCTATTTTCTTCCTAAAATTATCCATCCTACGTCGCAAATCGGTTCCAGCACGATTTATTTCCTCCGAGTCCACCTCACCTAAACACATCAATAATCGATTAAAATGTTAAAATTTATTTTTTAAACATTTCCTCGAAAAATAACGAACCCGAATTTTTAAGTGCCTGTGCCATTCCAAATAACTGAATAGCATTTTGGTATGTGATCATTGCAACTTTGCGAAATTCCTCGTGATTCCTGCTCAAACTATTCGTTGACATACGATCCTGACCGATCAAAATTTTCCGCCGAAGAAACGGCTCGCCGTATTTCTCCAGCCAATCCACCACCTAAAATTTATTTTCAAATATATATTCATTTATTTTTAATTGTTAAATCATGTTTACCAAACGCATATCGGAAAAGAAAGCAGCGCTCGACATTCGATAATTAATTGTTTCTCGTCGACTCTTCCAAATTCCGTGCAAATGGCGCTTAGCAAGCGCAATTCGTTGAATCATTTCCGCTAATTGCGTGTAAGATAAATTTTGCCCGGCGTTTTTATCACCAAAAATCTTTCTCATAAACTTTAGAAGCTGAGTTGCGCTTTCATATGCCTTAAAAATTGGTTTTAAAAAATCCTTTCAGCCTCAAATTACAAAAAAATTATTAATACAACCTCGCTATAAACCGTTCCGAATTGTTTCTCAAAATTTTCGTGATTCTCTAACGCCAACTTCATCTCATCATGCGATTTGTTTATGACAAGATCCGGATCAACACCAACATTGTTCATCCAAATCTTACAATTCTCGAGAAACTAAATTATTAAAAATAATCGATATTTTCGATGTAAAGCCAGAAAAATACATGAATATAGAGACTTACGAAATTGCATTTCTGATGCACATGCAACGCCATCGTCAGAAGACGTTCTCGCTGTTCGGCCAATTGTAGAAGCGAACGCCACTGGCGCTCCAGCTGGTGAAGTAAGGAGTCAATTGAACGAGAAACAGCGCTGGATGAGTTGCCGTTCGCCGAATACATCTTCAACAATCGACGCCCATTGTTGATTGTTTGATTATAAGCCACTTCATCCGCCTGTAAAAGAAAATAATAATATATAAGTAAATAAATAGGCGCAAAACTTACGTGTATTAAATTGGCAAAGCCCAAAAACCCATTAATAAAGGCCTGCGTCTCCTTTTCCGTGCTTCCGGTATTTGCAAAAGTATTCGCAATATCCGAATAATTTGCTCCAATCCACGCGGAGCGCTATAATACATTTTTTTATCTCTCCAAATTATAGCAAAATTGTGAAACAATTATCAATAGTGTCTCCACATTAATCTTTAAAAAAATAATTTCAACTTTTTGAGTTTAATTTTCGTTTACCAAAAAAGGCTCGGTTTACAAAAATAAAAAAGTTATATATGCGCTTAAAAATCTTAATTTTTCCATTTCTCAAAAAATCGAAATTTTTTGTTTTTAGGCATTTTCAATTTATTTTCGTAAGTTTTTTAAATAAATTTGTCAGATGTTCGTTTGCCGAAAACTCACCTTCTCGACGTCATCCTCAAACGATTTAAGCTGAAAGCACTGATCTAACTCCTGCTTCTTCGCCTCCCATTGCCTCAAAGCATCAAATCTGAAAATGATCAATTAGTTATCTACATTAAATTTTTCTAAACCGAATATAAATAAATGTAAAAGCAAGTGTACTTTTGATAACGTTAAATATTATAAAAATATATAATTTTTTCGCCATAATTTATATTAATGTTAAAATTGTGTGCACAACTACAAAAATTCAGCTAAATTGTAGCTATTATTAATTTTTTGTTAAATTGTAGAAATTAGCTATTATTTTAAACATTCAACAAAATCCAATTATAAAAACATTTAGTTACAAAAAACATTCATTTGAATCTAAGGAAATTTAAAAAACCTAGTTCTGGAGAGTGTTTTCACCAGCTGCTTCAAATGTGGAATAATCGAAGTTAAATCAGGGTTCGAATGCATTCCTCGTGAGACCGCATCTCCGCTCGTAAAACCATTCAGCGATGAATCTCTTCCACATATTCTTTCTTCTAGCTACAATTTTAAGCGATTAAAAAAATCTTTTTAAAATTATGCCAAAAAAATTTTTTTCCGATAAAAAAAGAAAAACCTGTCGAATGTCACACTCGACCATTTCCACGGACAAAGCCGACATCGACTCGTGAAGCTCTTCCAAACGAGTCATTGCCAACTGGGCGGCGGCGAGATCTTTGGGTATTTCCGCACTCGTCATCGCCTCCGCACAACTCGTAAAATGACTGAGCATGTCAGAAGCTTTGCTCACCAATCCCTCAATGTACTGAAAATAATATAAAAAATCTATAAATTAAAATATAAATTAAAGTATCTATACGTTCTAATCTGACTTTTTCGTTAGGTTTTTCATACCTTAATTTATTTCAATTTTTGATGCATCTAAAAACTATTCCAAAACGCGTAGTGAAATTACGGTATGCACACGCTCTAGTGGTAGAATACAATTATTGTCAAATATAAAAAATTTTGATAACAGTGCAGTAAAATTTTGAATACCACGTGGAATGGAAGTTTCTTAGCCAACATTCATCACAACAATGTATCAAACATACCACTCTCAACTCCAGCCAATCCTCGTGATCGTAATTTAGTGTGCCGCCAAATTCACGCAAAATTTGACTGACGTCGATGTGCTTTCCCAATCCTTCTGCCGAACACATTTGAATGTCAAATTTGTATTTACCGGATGAAACCGAAGTCTTATGTTTCTCCCAGAAATTTTCCGGTTTAATTATAAACACCAGCGAAATAATTCCAGGAAAAAACTCCTAAGTAATATTAAAAATATGATTGTAAATAATAAATCTCGTAATAAAAAAACCAAAACCTTCACCGATAACGCAAAAAATAAAGAGAATGAAAAAATAAACGAAATACAATTTACTAAAAAATATTTACTTGTAGACATTTCAAAACTGGTTTAATATCACTCCATGTGGTGCCTTTTCGCATATCGATAATAAACACGAAACCCCTTTCTTTGGCATCATCTCTAAAATAATAAAAAGTTATTCACTTCATTTGAGATTTAGCGTAAATAAAGTAAAAACGTTAAAATCACAGAAAATCAAATACTCACGCAGTAACTTCGTACAAATACAATAGTAAATTACGAATATCTGGATTTATTTGGGAAACGCCTTCGCGTGCCGGTACGAAAATAATCGGACGATTTTCGCGATCACGCGAGCCAGGCAGAAAAGCTACCTTATCTCGTAAGGCATGTAGTATATCTTCTGCCTTCCGCACCACCAAACGATCCATAAGGACCTGTAAAAACTAACGAATAATCTCAAAAAATATAAAAAATTTCGAAAAAAATCTGCAATTTTTTCATGATTTCCCTCTGTCATCAAATAAAACAACTTTATTGCGTATATACAAAAAAGTTTACAAACAAAAATAAGACTTTACAACATCAAAAAATTCATTCAAAATTTTCAGTTAGAATGCCAACATCGTGCAAAGGCCGTGTGTTTTTAAACTTCTACTGGTAAAGTAAAGTAATTACGCCTACTGCATAACCGAAACTTTCGTTGAGATTTTTTTGTTTTCCGAAATATAACAATAATGTTCCAGTAATTAAAGGGTTACTTGATGATATAAATGGGTTTAAAAAAAAATTTTTTTTACAGTCCAGCATCCAAAATGGGCATTTTCTAAATAACACTTTTTGCATAATTTTGGGCTATTTTAAATAAAAATAACTTCAGCTTGATAAAAATAATTTATTTTATCAATTTTGGCAATTTTCAAACAGTCGAAATTGCGTTGTTTTATTGGTAGTAATGTTACAGGGTACTGCATAGCTAGTAGGTTTTTGGAAAATTCAAAACATTTGATTTGGTTCAAAACACATCAGATAAAATTTTGGGATGTTTTTGATTAATCGATGCAGGATTTATGCCATGTTTCAAGTGGCTAAATACTTATGAACAACGCTGTAGCATTTCCAATTTTTTAAATTTTGTGAAATTCTTTTTTGTTTTCTGAACATATTCCGATGAAAATTTATAAGCTACAAACTTGGAGTGGAAAGAATTTCAAAATTTCCAATTTTTTATCATGGGTCTATATATTTGGCTTAAAAGAAGTGCTTTGATTTGACTCTCGTTCTCTGACACTTTCAATTGAATTTTTTCGTTTTCTATCAATTTTTACCGTAGTGTAACTTTAAGAGACTTCTACCAAGATGGGTATGACTGTGAGCACCGGCAGAAGCAACGACGAAATGGTGGATAATTTGATCGAGGCGAATTCCTTGACGTCAAAGAATATCGAGTTAGCTTACAGGTACGTATCGTTTACTTTTTTAATAATTGTCAAGCTAATGTATCCACTTTCTTAGGTTTTCCCAAAAGTGTCGTAAAAGTTTTTTGCATTTCTGATTATACTGTTCAGAAATGCAAAAAAAATCTGGACGAAAAAGAGGTCTTGAAATGGTATCTACGGCTACAAAACATAATATGAATAGTACGGTCTTTTTAGGCTGGTGGACAGAGGAAGATTTATGCCGAATTCAACCAACGGAAAAAGTGCTTATGATGACACGGCTTTCAGGGCACATCCCACCGATCCCGGATATATTCACCTCAGTGCTCCCGGCATTTACGCAATAATTTTAGAGAATTTTGACTTGCGTCGTGGGCTATCATTCTTAAATATTGGTTCAGGCACTGGTTATTTTAATACGATAGTTGGATTTATTATAGGTAATTTTAACGACTATGTGCTTTATATAAAACTTTGCATTTACCGCGTAGTTAATAGAAGGGATTATGGGGATTGTCTAGTTGTTTTTTTACAAAAATTTATTCTATTCCATGTTAATGTTGGATAAAACTTTAGGTGAGAATGCCATAAATCACGGTATTGAACTGTTTGAGAATATATTGGAATTTGCCGAGAATGCTGTTGCGCATACATTAAAAATGGCCGAGACGAGCGCATACGGTTGGTGTGTACCCGAATTTTTCTACGGCAATGCATTCCAATTGAAGATGGAACGGCGTTATGATAGAATTTACTGCGGCGCGAAGGTGCCTCCGTCGCGGCGAAGTTTCTTTTGCAATTTGCTCAGCGTGAACGGAGTCCTCATAATGCCTTACGGAGACAATGTAATTGTTTTCAGTTGAAAACTTATTTTTGAATTTTGTCCGGGAGGGGGAGACTAAATTAATTGCTACCCTACAAAGATTGGAGAATATTCTAAAAAAATACGCAGCGAATAAACATTATTTTAAAAAATTTAGCTCCAACGCATCGTGCGTCGCTCAGAGTCGTCATTCAGTATTCAAAATATTTCGTCCGTACAATTCGCCAATTTTGAACAGCCGAATCCGAATAATGAATTCTCCATGCGTCCAATTACTATCGGCTTACCCACACCACCACGACTCGAGGAGATTTGCCGACGTTCTATACGCGCTTATATTCGCAGTAATTTGATTGGTGATGGTTTTCGGCTGAATATGCGCTATAAATGCGCCGAAGAAAAAAGTTCTGCCGCTGCCCCGGATAATAGTGGTCGAGATCACTCGGATACGGATATATCGTCCGTTCCTTGTCCCTTTACAGCTGCTGATCGTGGAGAGACGTCCCACGAAAGACGAGCGAATGGAAGCCATAGTGAAGAAACCAATGCAAGCTCTAGTGTTGCTCAGCCAACTGCTACTATTTCAGCTTCTAGAAGTATTTTGTTTAATATTTTATTGAAATCCAAAAGCTCTTATTGTTACAAAAACAAATTTAGCCATCCCTCGTCGACGTCTTTTTATTGGTCGGGCCGCTCACCGCGAGCGCGTGGAACATTTGTTGGGCATTTTGGACGACCGCGTTGTACGCCATCGCAATGCTCAGGCGCGTAATGCTACAAGAGCGGTTGCCAGAGGTTCATTTTTGAAAATTAAATTTTACATTTAGTAAAAACTACAGATTGGAAAAGGTTCGCGAAAAAATAGTCATGTTCTTGAATTGAAAAAGTTATTTTTGCGATTTTTTCACGATTTTTTGGTTTTCAACAAATGTGATCTGTAAGTAATATTGGTTCAAGCTCTGGTTATTTTATTACGAATATAAATGAATCTTTGACGTGTAATGCGTAATTATTAAGAATTGAAAAATTTCAGATACCCGAAGAAGCTTATTGGAATTGCAACGTGATCGGGAGCGGAGAGAAAACAATGATCAACAATTGCTAGATGATGCGGACTTTGAGCTTATTAAGGTTAAATTTGTTGGAATTTTGGAAATGACGTAAAAACCATTCATATTTTAGGGGTTTTCCTTCGAAGGCATAGATGGCGTGGACGATGAACTTGCAGGCATGGAAGACGACGAAAATATTGCCGACATGCAGCGAATCCATCGTCTTTGGAACCCCGAGTTACCACCACACAATGAAGACGGAGATTTGGCGAGTAACCACGACAACACCAGTGGTTCTTCGACGACGTCGGATAGCAGTAACCATAGCGGTGATAATGGCAGTGATGATGAGGATAGGAATGGTACTCATGAATCTTTCGGTACCTCGGCTGTTGTGTCATCGTCATCATCGCCTTCATTGCGCAGATCGCATTCTCGTCGACGAAATCATCATCGCCGCTCTGTTGAGGATCGCGCTGGGCCGTCGCATGCGGTAAACTCAAATATTAACTCTTCTGTTAATGAAAGGAGCAGCTTTATCAGTCGTCTTCGGTTCACCGAGTACGACCAAACTAACAACCGAAATGACAGAAACACGATTCATTTGCACATCCGAGGTAGACGACCGCCGACGACACCCGGCGATGACAATGACAGTAACAGTCGTTTGCGACCTCCAACACCACCCTTGGCCCCGAATAATGCTGATGCGACAATTTGTCGTAATGTTGGCGGCGGAAGTTTAGTGATTCGATTTTTTGCGAATGATAATACGCAAGCGGGTCCACCACAAAATCATCTTTTGCGCAGAACGCCGAATAGTTCATCGGTGATTGCGAGTAATTCAAATGCAAACAATGCGAATGAAGTAAAGCCTTCGGCTAAGGTGAAAGTTGAATCTAATCCGAGTGTCGTTCAAAACCATTGCGAATTTACGGAAGACTTATGTGGTAAAGGTGAGTGGATTTTTAGCTGATGTTTTGATATTTTATTGAATAAGACAAAATGAGCCATATTTAAGTTCATTGTGATATTGTAATGTATGTCATATACTTATTTTAAGAATCATCTATAAAGAATCTGCCGATTTTAGGTACTGCTTCAACGAGTGGTTTATCTTTGGAATTTCCTATGAATGCTAATCTTCGGAATGGAAAGCGCTTAGGAACACCCTCTAATCAGTATATTAATTTATTTTAAATGTTCTAATATTAAAGTTAGTTACTTCGTTTTTAGCTTGGTCAAGCGTAGTCGATCGGATATGGACGGGGTTGAGGGCGAAACGCTGGAGCAAAAGGAAATCGATTTTGCTAGTCCATTAGCTGAAAATGGTCGTGGTGATGATAAAGGTAAAACAGCAAAAATATTGGAGGATGGAATTGGGCATGCGCTTGATGAGTATATAGAAGAGGACGAGCAAGAGAACAATGTGCTCGTAACAGGAATGGTTGGTGATTTGGGAAATGACGTTTCGGATTCCGATAAAAAAAAGGACGATAAGTCGGATGACAAAAAATCGCGCAATGAGGATACCGAAAAGTTTGAAAATGAGGTAGAGATGAATGACTCTGGCCAAATCAGCTCTACTTCCCTCAACGAAAATGACACGGGTTTGCGCGAGGAATCATCGTGTGACGCTTCCTCCAACATAGCACGTCTTCAAAGATCGTTCAGGAATTTGAGGCGGGGACGGCAAAGAGCTTATAGAAGCGAAGTACCCGCGCATGATGATGAAACCTCGATGGATGGTGAGGCGAATGTTTGCAGTCGAGTTGTTGGTAGAACACCGTTTTCTTCGATGTTAGCGCTAAGGGAAGCTGCAAGAAATGCTCAAAGAGACGATGGTGCTCAAGTTAGTATTTTTGTTTGTTTATTGGTAATTAATTACTCATCAAAATGTGCTTAAAGCCAGTGGCATTTACTGTTGTTTTTTTTTTTTGACATTTTATGTATTCAAAAACGATAATTTGGAACAAATAGATACTATTTAACAATAGTTTATTTCGAAAATTTGAGTCCAAATAGAAATTTATTCTAGTATTAAGCACTTTACAGGACTCTAAAGAAGATGCAAAACCCAGCGATGTTGACGACGATGACGACATGGGCACCGATTCGGAATTGCACGAGCGAGAAGAGGCTGTTCAGCGCCAAGCAGCTAGCCTTGAAGCGTTTCAACGCGAATTCGCGAAGCGTTTGCAGACCTTGCCAATAGCATCCCGAATGTGCGCTTTTTTGATGTATGAATAGAAATTGGAGTAAGCGGTGGTTATGGTATTTCTTTCCAATATGCGTGATTTTTTAAATTTAATTGATTGAATTTTTTGGTAAATTTATTTCCAAATTAAACGTTTCGATTTTGATTTCAAAGTGTGAGCAGTTCTTTGACGCTTTTTAAATATCAAACAGTATTTGAATTCCTTTTGGAATAAAATTCTCTTTTGTTTTAAATAATGTATTGCTAAATTTTGATTTACTAGCTAGTATCGAATGTAATTTGGACAGAATATACGGTATAATAATTTTCGGTTACGGGTTTTCCACAAATACATTTAGAGCGGTGAGATTACAGCCTAAGCCTAGATTACTCTCCCAGAAGATGCCAAAAAAATTAAATTCGAAATCAGTTTTACGCCCTTATCACGAATTTAATATTCATTTTCAGCTTTTTTTAGTTGGTTTTCAAAATCTTTCTGATTTTATGCTAAAAAAGTTGTTTTTGGATCCACAAAAACCGCAAGCGGTGGAAAATAAAGGTGGGATTTAAAAAATTATAAACGTTTATACTGGGGATAAACTAGGCTGACCCATCTAAAATTTTGGCTTCAATATTATGCTCATACATGGGGGGAGTCTGACCCCCCCCCCATTTCGTCGTTTTTGAAAATTTTTGGCAAATCACTTCGTAGTTGGCTCGGAGCGCCAACTACGAAGTTGGTTCTGGCCGGAGCCAAGCCTCGTAAAAAATCACCTCGTAACGTCGAAAATTACTCAAAAAATGCATTAAAATCACTACGAAGTGACTTTATTTTGTGTTTCATTTCGTAAATTTACGAAGTGATTTATTTTAATTTTCATTTCGTTTTTTACGAAGTGATTTTTCCTTTACGAAGTGATTTTTTTTATTTTATTTCTTTTTTTACGAAGTGATTTTTTTGCTCGGAATGTGCTCGGAAAAGTGTTTTTTGAAGGTTAAAAAATTTTTCGCGCTTCGCGCGATTTTTAGGACTTTTTAGTAGTCTACAAAAATCGAAAAAAATTTTACAAAAAAAATCGAAAAAATTTGAAAATCTTTTTGGAAGTGATGTATCCAAAAGAAAGAGCTCTTCGCGAGCGTTCCAAAACATACTCAATTTTGTCCCCCGACCAAAACTGGCCGAGTTATGATCGTTTGAAAAAATCACTTTAGCCTAAGCCGACCCCCCCCCCCACCCCCACCCGCCTTGTCCATGTATGATTATGCTGCTTGAATTTTTTATAAACATTCTTAAAGACTACTGCTAAAAAAGACTATGCCATGGTTTATTTGTCAATTATTAATTTTATTTCGAGTTTTAGAAATATTTTACATCACATTATTGCCTTTGTCTTTTCAATTACATATAGTCATAATTTTTTGTGGAAGAAAACGGCTTAACTGACAAATAAAATTAAATTGTTAAATCTTATTTCAGATGGTTTTGTAGTTTTCAGTTTTGTAAATAAAATTATCTTAATGAAGTTCACGTTCTTTGTTAAATGCTGCTCGATTTATTATCTTCATAAATATATTTAAATTTCAATGTTTGATAAACGAATAACTTTTGAATAATCAATTATAGATGAGCTATTTTGCTTTTGTTTTGTTTCGATTAGTAAACGCATTTCTTGTCTCCACGTGGTTTGTTCCCGACGAGATTTATCAGGTAAAAAATTTAATTCTCAAATATGTCCATTATTTATTATTCTGGTTTAGAGCGTGGAAGTGGCATACCAACGAGTTTTCGGTGTAGGCTACTTGACTTGGGAATGGCATCCATCGGTGGCGCTTCGCTCCGCCGTTCATCCTTCCCTTTACGGCGCTGTTTTTTGGGCGTTGAAGGAATTGAAACTGGATTATAACGAGGTCATCAATTGGACACCGAATATTTTAAATGCATTATTGTTCGCCGCTGCCGACGTTTGCTATTTGGCGTTTCTGAAAAGAATTTTTCGATTCAATCAAAAAGGTAACTCTTTTGCTTTGATGTTTGCACACATTTTTCTGGATTATTTTTTGCCAAATTTTACACTAATAACGTTTTAGTAATTAGAAGTTTAATGCGTTTTTTTAATTTTTGAAGTTGAATGGTTAATTTAAACATCAGATGAGGGAAATATACATATGTATTTTGCTTAGCGGTTATGCCAGCGATGGCGCTTTACCTGACGAATTGGTTTGTACTATTCTGTGCGACACGCAGCCTGTCAAATACCATTGAAACTGCGCTAACTGTAATTGCCTTGAAGTACTATACATTCGGAAAATTGCACAACGGTGGCCGTAAACGTTCTATGCAAACACCGCTTAGTCGAAAAACTTCGTCGGACGATGATCGTAAACGCCACGGAAGCGGCGCCAGCACTCACAGTACCCTGACGAACGAAATAAGTTCGTTGTCGTTGGACGACGCTATACCTTTTGGCTCTCCTTATCGAAACGGTTGTTATTGTTTAGAATAACTAGATTATTTTTATATGTAAATTTGTCACGAGAGAATGGCCATACTTAGGAAATTATCAGCACGAAAAAACTTATTTTTTAAGCAAGATTCCAGCGATGGCCTTTTTTATTATTAGTTGTTTATTAAAAACTTTTCCTTGTTAAATACGTTTGTCGTTGTTTTGCTTATTTATTTGTAATTTAGGCAACTCTTCACATGTGGCCGAACTGGTTGAAAGTTTAAAGAACTGTTATGGCGATGTGAATTATTACCGATGGGTCATTTTTTGGGCGTCATTGGCAGTCTTTATTCGTCCCACCGCTATTCTAATTTGGGGTCCACTGTGCGCTCTGCAATTTTTAGAGTCACCTATCAAATTCGCCTACATTCTAAAGTATTTTTTAATTTTAAATTTGCACATTAAGATACTTTAACATGCTTGAATTTTTAAAATTTGCGGATAATTGTTTGCATTCGATTTTAGAGCGGCCGTACCGTGTTCCATTTTCGTTGTGGGATTCGTGACGTGGATCGATTGTCTTTATTATGGCTCTTTGAGATTAACGCTTTGGAACTTTGTGAAATTTAATGTGTTGGAGGGCGGATCTGCAGAATTTGGCCGAAATGTTTGGCACTGGTACGCGACTAACGGCTTGCCGTCGGTGATCACTTTTTTGTGCGTCCCACTCTTTACACGATTTTGTAGAGTTTGGTACTATCGGATTGCAAATGATTGCGACGACTCCACAAAAAAGGTACATAAATATTAATTAAATTCTGCAATGGGTTGAATTTTTTTTCTTTAATGGTTACAACTTTTTAACTAATTACAGTATGATTAAAATTAGTTTCGTTCTAATTTTTCGTAACAATTTCAGAAATTTCAAGGAAATTGCGTTATTCCGTCACGTTTTTTGTGGATAGCTATTTTTTATATTGCTATTCATTCGCTTATTGCTCACAAAGAACATCGCTTTCTTTTACCGATAATACCTCTTCTCATTCCTTCGCTTTTGCTGGAGATAGAGCATTATCCGCGTTTAGTACAACGCTATTTTAAGGCGGTTACCATTATTGTAAACGTCGGTCTTGCCTTGTATTTTGGTAAGTATATTTACATTTCTAAATAAAATAGCAAGATCAATGGAAACGTTTGTCAGTTTTTCGTTCAAGCCTGATTTTTCTTTTTTTTCAAGATTTTATTTAAAAATTTTTACAGGCCTTGTACACCAACGCGGTCCGAATCATGCGGCGCGAATTGTTCTGCGCGAAGTGGCGGCAGCTAATAACAATGCGTCTCACCAACAACTTCGCATTCTGCAATTGATGCCCTGCTTCTCGATGCCACAGTATGCTCGATTCCACACCTACAACGATCACATAAAAATTCGAATGTTGGACTGTACTCCGTTAAGCATTAAATTGAAAATACGAAAAATGGTGATTTTTTAATTAAAGTCACAACTTGTTTTTCGATAAAAAATGTTTGGTTTTTTAATTGGAATTTAAGTTTATCATTTTTTGACGTTTAGGGAGAAAATATAGATGGTTTGGTGGAGAATGATTTCTCGTATGATTCGGTTGATGAATTTGACGCAATAAGGACTGATCCGTTTAAAAGATTCCTCATTCCATCCGACGCTGACGAAGACGATCAATTCGAAATGGACGCGTTGGGTTGGCTACGCTCTAATTGGCAGTACCCCGAGGCGGAACTACGCGAAACGAATATTGTCATTGCCTACGAAAGGACGTACAATCGCGTGAAAAAATTCCTGGAGTCGTATGGCTTCAGGATTTCGAAAAATATTTTTCACGCAAATTTCCTCCACGCAAACAATGAGGACTTTAGGATTTTGATCGCAGTGCGAAATAATGCCACGAAATTTTTGTGATATCATTCATTTTGTGCTTCAGCTTAAAAAACGTGGCAGATACATTCTATTACCCCAAAGATTAATGGGAAGATTTTTTTGAATATTAATTGCTAAATATACTTTTGTTTTTTAGCTTTTTTTGACGATTGTAATTCGTGTAACTCTGATTTATTTTCGAAATTGATCTCATTTTCTAAAATTACACCAATTTTTGTTACTGAAAACGGGTGTAAATTGTTGTTTTTTCTCTTGGGTCATCATTCCACAATGTTTCCACTCGTCAAATATTTTACGTTGACCCTATATTAAAAACGTTGATCCCTAAATAATAGTGGAGTAGATAGAGTATAATTTTTAATAATTCGTGCTTTCTATTCATTATAGTCAATGTACATTTATTTGTTAGCTTCAAGCTACTTCCTTTTTGTGAATATATGATTTTTCGTAACTTAGATGATTTTGGATTTGCTTTCACCCTTTGATCAAAAAATAAAATTCTTTCTTCAATCCCAATTTTTTATTGAAGGTTATGGTGGACCGCATGTACCTTGTGTGGTGTTTTGAAATTCCGCCAATAATGGTTACGATTGGCATTTAATATTGAAATTTTTAGTTTTGTGAACTGCGTTTTTAAATCTTCTTCATCACGTCAATTACATACAAATTTCTCTAATGACCGAGTCGATTCAGAACTTGAATAAGCCGAAGGGTTTGTTTTACGTATATTACAGAATAAGAATTTATCGTTGAAAACTAAATTTGGATAAACTGCACTTTACCCCCCCCCTCCCCGAATTTAAAAACTTTTTTAATGTTTTCCTACGTGGTTTGATGCGCTGATCACGAATTCGACATTCATTTGCGTTTTTTAGAGTCTATAAAAGAGTGCCCAAATCGGGTGTGGAAGTGTCGAAAACCACAGAGGGGACCAAGGTATAATTTTCGAGAGAAAAATCAAAAAATTTTTTTTGCTCGAAATTGTTTCAAAACAAATTAGAAAGCATTACAACGAGTTTCTCTTAGGAGCTTAGGCCTTAGGCTGAACCTTAGGCTTAGGCTAAGCCTTAGGCTGAACCTTAGGCCTTACATGGGGTCGCGGACTCCTATATAGGAGGAATTTGATTTTGGTCATCGCACAGCTATTAGGAGCCTAGAGTCTATAAAAGTGGAAATCATGTAGACCCCGGTGCTATAAAATTGGGGAAATCCATTCTTGTTCGAAAATTTCGATGAAAATCAA